>OY755239.1:66349358-66578641 GCA_963576725.1 Azorinus chamasolen | reverse complement strand
GAATTGAATATCTTTGAGGGTCTAATGGGAGATTAGCAGTTGGACTAACTGGGTAACCCTCATTAAAGTCCCAATTATATCACATTTCCTGATGTATAATTGTATAAAACACCGTTTGTCGAAACATAGTTTTATATAGCACTAACAAACAAGTCCCGGTTCTCGCAAAGTGTTCCTCTTTGAAGAAATGAATGCGGTTTACTACGGGAAACTGTAGTTGGACAGATCGTCAACTAAATGCAAATGAGCGACTCTAACATGATCGCCACATGACGTCAGCGCACAAAGAAAGTAAACAAAACTGGAGAATGACACGACGGGTCGGCATTTAAAGCTGGTATCATCTGCTAAAACCAGGAAACGTGGGGGTTATGGGATCAATTGCCTGTATTATGTTTAGTACTTGTTTCTCTTTCATTGTATGGCCATCCTAATCATTAGAAGAATTGAACTTAATTTCTATATATGTTAGTCAATGGTCGCGTGATTCACTTACATCATAGACGCGGTAAATGTAGATTTGTTCCAATGTCATTTTGAGCAAACAAATCTTAAAATGATGTTAGTTTCTGTACAAATCTTCACATATAGCCATTTAACAGCTAATTGTGTGCACGAATTAATTCACGAATGAAGCCTTTCATATATTCATTCAGTCATCCATTCAGTACTTCTTTAGTTTGTTCTGGTTATCATTGATTAATGCCGTCGTATGGTAAATTTCAGCAGGAAAACTGGAAGACAAATAATTAAGAGGTATCTTGTCTTGAGAATCAATTTAATGTGAAATGCTTGGTGTTTCATAATGCAGTTCCGTTCGATGAACAATAAAATTCAATAAAACTTGATTTGCAAATTATTTCCGTTGTCTGGTTTGTTATATTCGGTCCTTAATTGCATGCATTATTTCATGGCTATATTTGATAGTTCCCCATGCTAGTTCCTATATTGTCCTGGTTGCTAGTTTCAATCTAATAATGAACGTTAATTTGCTGGACTTGAAGTTGGAGCAAATAATCTTTATGACACAATGAAATATCGCGAATGCAACCACATAACTCATTAACATAGGAGTCTGTAACAGCAGGTGGTTGCTTAACCCTTCGCTTGCTATTAACGTCAATAAACGTACCTGCAAATAGTGAAGACCCAGATGAGACAGCTCCTGCAGGAGCTGTCTCATCAGGGTCTGCACTATTTACAAGTTGATTGTGCAACCAGTGCACTCCATTGCAGTGATTGCACAGCGGAATACTTGTACACAGTGAATATATATGTAATTATTTAACAGGGCATGGGTAAAGAAGGAGAAATGTATTTTAAAATTCAGCAAGCGAAGGGTTAATGAACATAACATAACAGAACATCATTTATGTTTTTATTTATCTTTATTCAGTATGTACAAACATGTACATTTTGTTATAAATAAATATAAATAATACATGTCACATAGGCCAAATGAGCCTAATAAGTTTGAATCAGAATCAATTAAATTATTTGACAATTCATGACATGAAGGGAAACTGAAAATCGAGTTGTGTATTGAGGACACAAGAAATGCAGGGCAAGGTAATACGGAAATCTCCTCAACGAAAATTAACGATATATTAATTGTCAAGCAAAAATAAGATTTTGTCATTATCAATTCTGAATTACATTGAGGATATGATACACGAGCGTTACGTATACCATATCCAGGTCATTCGTATACTCTATGTCTGGCTATGTATTGATACGGACACGTTATTGCACGGTTAAATGTACATGTATATTTGTACAAGAGTCCAATCAGACCATAGTTGGCAGACACTAACGTTACCCAACCAACACTACCATGCAGTCTGCTTCAATTGCTTTCATTTCATTGCGAAAATATGGCAAAAAATGTTAAATAGTTCGGATCCTGATGTGGCACCGCATCAAACGGCGTCCCATCTGCATCGAAACTGTTTGCTCGTATGCTACCACGGTTTCACCGCTAGAGTGCAAATACATAATTATACTTTGTGAGGGAATTACGTTTGTCTGGAAAGTTTTACATGCTCATATTCCCTTACCAATTGGAGACTATAGCGGAATTTTCGACCATTAATTCCAAAAATTATATGGACGACGACATACAAGAAAGTATGTTTGTTAATAGTGCACCAGTATGTGGTGTTATTGATTATATGAAGAAAGTATGTTTGTTAATAGTGCACCAGTATGTGGTGTGATTGATTATATGAAGACCACACTAATGCTGTTACGGAGAAACCACTCAAACGAACTGTAATTCTGGATTTTTAAAACTGACGGAAACTTCACCCTTTACTCCATAAATATTCATGTTAGAAATAATGACAGCATTGCTATTAGATTGTTATAATAGCATACAGACACGGAAGTGTTTGGCCATGGCAGAAACTGTGGAATCGTCTATATTATAAGCACACAGAGCAAATTCTAATAAGACGGCTCCTATAGTTGTATGCATGGAATAACGGGTTACAGCTGCTCTGACCTCTGAATAGTCATCGAGTACATGTCTACGATGTCAAGTTGTACTTTTTTAGTATCCACTAGTATTTATATCTTCTTGCGATTTATTTTTTATAAAATGTCGGTGTAGAAGTATTTCACATATTTCCCGTACTTTTAAATTATGACGTCATTTAAATGATGACGTCGCTTGTTTATCTCTAACGTTTATATTAAATCATTTCATTTTGGCAGACATCGTTATTCATGTTGTGAAGTTGTCTGGAGGGGGAATTTTATATACATTTTGACTTTGATGAAAGTGGGATAAGGACGAGGTTGGGTACCCGTAAACCAGGTTTAAGTCCCCCAGTAGCTGATTTTGGTTACTGACCGTTCCAAGGCGGTACTCCTGCTTTCAGCCTATGGTCAACTTTTTTGTTTAAAAGGCTTAATGCTTAATGTTTTTCGTCTTGATATGCGTCCTGTTATGTTTTGTCTTGTGGTTATACCGTTTCTTGTTTGATGGTGTTTGGTGCGGTGTCATTTCGTATGTGGCTCTCCCTGTTTGACTATTTTCCCATATTTAATGCTGGACAAAGGTACGCAACAACCCTATAGGAACTTTCGGGTAATACGTTCGCCGTGCATTAAGCATTCACATGCTTTCATAGAATGCTGTGTTACTATATTATATGGTCGCATTAGCGATACGTAACTGTTTTTGGCTAGTGTTAGTGTAGACTCATATCAGACATTATGAATGATCTGGATCTATTCTGCTGGACATATTCAGATCGAACGGTTGTGGCCTTTGACTTGCAATCATTGCTGTAGTTCGAATGCCGGGATAGGCGTTTTTTCAAGTGATGAAGACTTCTAGCTAACCTGTGGCAGGTCGGTGGTTTCACCCGGGTATTCCTCTGTACAGGAAACAGGACAACTTGTTCCATGCGCGGATAACAAACCCTGAGGTCTTCCCCAGCCTGTGAAGTAGATGGACGTCGCGGTATGATTGAACTATTGTTAACTCTTTCGGCACCAATGTCGCCTGTTGGCACCATTGAAAACAGTGCAGTCCCGGGTCAGACGCCGCCTTTTAAAGGCGGCATCTGACCTGGGACTTCACTGATGTTTTGTATTATTTTAGCCCAAACATACAGGTGTTTAAAACCAAATGTTTTACCAATATATCTTTATTATTTAGTTTAGAATTATATCTAATATGAAATTATTATTGCAGACGACACTTTTGAATTTGGCGCCAAAATATTTAAACCAACGTGAAATCCTGAAACAAACAAACGAGACAGATATGCACTTGTTTTTGCGCAAACAGTTTTGAAACAGATCAGAGTGATACTAGAATAATCCACTAGTCAGGGTCTGCACTGTTTGTCGTTGTCGTCCAAAATCACCAAGCAATCATAAGACTTTCATACTGAGTGGACTCTATTTTTCAACACTCTGGAAATCCAGCGCTTACAAGGTTAATGAACGTTGTATGGACACCCATGCAGTTGTATTTAGTATATGTAATTTCAAACGAAGTAAACAAGGTTGTAGCAATGCAATTAAAATTAATGCCTCACATCAGACAGATTCCATACAACAGGTTTGCAAACGTTTCCACGTTGTTTCTCGCCTGTAGATGTACGTTTAATGTCAAATACATCGACTGTGGAGACAGGATGGATAGCTAATGTCCCTATGTCACGAGTCCGAACTATTAAAATGCCGTTCTGATTACTGAGTGTGTCCGTAGAATCTAGAAATCAATGGTGTGAATATGTTTATTGGTGTTTTAGCACTTACTGTGAGAACTTAAGTGCTTCCGTCACAAATCGTTTCCTGGCTAATTAATTACAATGAAAAAGCAATAATCCACAGGGAGATTTGCAACGTTGAATTTTCCCATAGTACCGAGATTATATTAAGTACACAAGACCTTGAAAGGTTTCACTATTCATATTTTCGTTGATGTCCGTTGATGTCACTTAGGTTATGACCATATTGTCTGCTTACCACCTTGGTTATAACGTCAGTGTATGACAGCCGCAAAGGTTATAATGGAAGTGTATGACAGATGCAGAGGTTACCATGATAGTGCCTGCCTACCACATTGGTTATAACGTCAGTGTATGACGGCGGCAAAGGTTACAATTGAAGTGTATGACAGCAGCACATGCTATCATGATAGTGCCTGCTTACCACTTTGGTTATAACGTCAATGTATGACAGCCGCAAAGGTTATAATTGATGTGTATGCCTACATCCCAGATTATGCTGGGGAGATTCGCAACGTTGAACTTCCCCATAGTAATTAGCTTCTATAAGTACAAAATACCTTGAAAGGTTTACTGCTCATAGGTTAAAATGTCTGTTCATGCCTACCGCTCAGATTATGATGACAGTGTATGCTTGCCACATAGGTTATAACGCCAGTGTATGACATCCGCACATGCTATAATGATAGTGAATGCTTAGTGGTAAGCATAGGTTATAACATCAGTGTATGACAGCCGCACATGTTGTAATGATAGTGTATGCTTACCACATAGGTTAAAATGTCAATATATGCCTAACGCATAGGTTATAATCTGATGTTATACCTACTGCTCAGATTATAATGTCAATGCTTGCTTATCATGCATAACGCGCCGACTACAATTACATTGTATGCCTACTGCTCAACCGGTTTAAACCCCCAGTGGTGTTTTTGCTACTGACCGTGCCAAGGCGGTACTCTCTTTGTCACTCTTCCTTTTGTTTGCCTTGCGTCTTTGTGCTTGTGGTTTTGTTCGTGTGTGGAGTGTTTGTCTCTGGTTCTTGTGTGTCGGTTGGTGTTTTCTGTGTTTGTCTCGTGTGTGAGTGTTCGTTTGGGTGTGTGGTTGTATATGTATGTGTGTGTCATGCTGTCTATCGGTGTTTTGGTGGTAGTTGCGTCTTGTATGTGGCTTTGCCTGCTTGACTTTACTACTTTTCCACTTATAATATCAATGTATGCTTACCATATAGGTCATAATGTCAGTGTGTTCCAATCATATGGGTTATTATGTGAACGTATACCTACCTCACAGATTATACTGTCAGTTTACGCCTAACACTCAGGTAATCATGATTAGGGGTGACTATTGGGTCCAGTTTTGACTATTGCAATAGTATTGCTATTGCTGAAAGTACTATTGTGATACTATTGCTATTGCTGGAAACTATTGTGATACTATTGCAATAGTTATTGCCAAGATTTGAAAACCACAGGGATTAACTTGTAAATGCAATTTGCACAGTGTAAGATATAACTTTGCTGTAAATACATACTAAAAGTATTTCCAAACACTCGCTTTGCCAATTGTGTTTTTAACTCTTGTAGACAAGTTGATAATTAAGCTCAAGTCTAACTGACAGGTAATTCACATCTGTAGAGATTGACAGGTAATCCACATGTGTAGAGAATACAAAATCTGAAGAGAGGTGATTCCCCGAGAGCAAAAATTGCAACACAAAAAGAGAAAATTGCAGACTCGGTTTTATTGAGTCTGTTCATTAACAGTAATTGAAAGCGCAACACTGCTCAGGCCCCCTAGCACCGGCTTAAGCGGTATTCAATTTTCAGAACAAGAAGTACTGAAATTCATAATCTCGAAGGATCAGAAGGTAAAACAACACTGATAATGTAGTACGGGGCGACGTACAGGTTACAAATGTAGTGTATGCCTACCGCTTAGGCTACACTGTCAGTGTATACCTGCAAGGGACTACATAAATTAGTCGGGATAAACCAAGTTGGAGTTATCGGATTTCCAATCTGGACAGTTTCTCGAGTTGACAGCTTATGCAGGTGTAAAGTAATGCTGAAAGCTCTTGCGTTTCTATATATCCGTAGTGATACATTTAAGAGCAATTTTGTATTGTACGTTTTAGAAGGACCGAACGTTTAGTTCGAGTTATCCCAAAGTTTGAGTTATCCGAGTTCGAGATATCGAACCTCTCTTACGCGGCAATCGGAAATATGTGTAAGTATGGTCTTTAAAGTAGGTGGCAGCGTAATGCAGTTCACAAGACCTAAAGTAGAAAGCTCCTTTATGTCTGTGTTTGTGTGTATGTGTGTTTGTGTGGATGAATGCGTGCGTTCGTGAATGTGTGATTTTTTGTGATTGCGCGTGAGTGTGTGCGTGTGCGCGTGTGTGTGTGTGTGTGTACATGTATGTAGGCTTGTGTTTTTGTTTGTATGTGTACATGTACGTATCTGTCAGCACGTGTGTGTGTGTACTTGTGTGTATATAGGCGTTTGTCTTGGAGCTAGGATGCTAAACATCAATGCAAATCTCTGTTTACTCATTTGACATATAAACTCAGGATAACCCCGTGAGTGATAACAGTTCAATTTTTATAAAGCAACCCAGCTCCTAATGGATACAGATTAGGGTCGTGTCCATCGCTAGTGTTTCTGTCTGATTCACAGGATAAAGTATTTGTACATCCGCAAGCAGTCAATCACGCGCCCTGGATTACTACAGCAGCGTATGACTGATAGTGGATTTTAAGGCGCTATATGTTATGCAGATATAACAGTAGAACCCATCCTAAGCGGCCATTCATTTATTGAACATGATAATCTTAAAAAGCTGGTGACTGCTTAATGCAGCGCAAACGTAATGCAAAAAGCTCCTATAGGAGCTTTCTGCATTACATTTGCCCTGCATTAAGCTCCCACCTGCCTCACAGACCCATACTTAGACCTCTATTTGATGGCCGCTTAAGACAGATTCTACTGTGCACTGGATAAAGTGAAATTTAAAGATGCTCAACTTGTTTACAGCAATCAGTCCGATTCCAAATACTGTCGTCTGCACAATATGTCGTCTGTTCTAGACAATTATCTCAATTTCTTTAAAAACAGCATACCATAATAACAAACAGTTTGGATTCTGGTGAGACGCCGAGTTACTCGTCGTCTGATCTGGATCCAAATTGTTAGAAAAGGCAATCACATATGCGACTTTGGTACATGTAGCAGAAGAATTTAATTGCATGGTGTTTCGGCCGAACCGACTGACAATGCTTCCTCTGGAAGATTGGTTTTCTCAGCAAATGGGGACACATAATTTTCTATATCAATTAGATAACCTAAATGTCCTACAGGCAAGTTATTGACATAAAATCAGTAAATGAATTAATGAAAATCATTATACGCACAGGCTCTTCAGTTAAGAAATACATAGAGCATCGATGATACAACCGCCCAAAAGAAGTACAACTCTGGATTTCTTTTTAAAACAGCGGTATCTTAATGCGTGACAAAAATGTATGCAGAAATAAAATTCCTGTTAAGAGCTTTCTGTACTATATTTGCTCCGTGTTAAGCAACCACGTACTTTTACACACTGTTCTGTTATTAACCCATTTGTGCCCACGATCCCTTATATGGGACGTATGCAAACAGTGCAGACTCTGATCAAAGTCTACACTGTTTGATGACAGGAATTTCAATATAAAACAAAATGACATTGAAAATTTAGGCCAGGCATTCCTTAGATCAAACATGGACTAACCCAATATATAAATATGAAAGAATCCACTGGGCGCAAATGCGTTAATTGACTTTACTGTTGAACCTACTGTTATTATTATTTTCAATGTGGATTTTTGGACCATGAGTATTAGCTAACCTGAATATTTTATCAATACTTAGAATATGGTTTGTAAACACTCGTCCTCCGTGGTCCTTTGTACAGCACTCACCCTGTCCGATCGTTCAACGTCCGTCAACAGAGTCTTCTTAATCACTGCATATGGAAATATTCATTCATTTTGTTTCTACAACAGGTATTTAAAACATGTGCATTATATGTAGAACAATTACTGTTGTTGCCCTTGGGGGAACCAGTAGGTGGGCCAGTAGGGGGACACTATCGATTGTATTGTCTGGGATCGATGGCTGGTTAGTTGTGTTGATTAACGTCCACTTCTGTCAACAATGGGCTAATTTGACGCCCAAAGAAAGACAGGGATGAGGATACAGAGAAATCAGGGCGCAATGCGCTACTCTTATTATCGATAGAGTTGCTCTGGTTCTTTAAATTGCCCAATGTAAAGCATTGATACATCGGATCTCGATTTATAACGCCATCAGAAGGACTTGGTCCGACGGGGGATCGTACGCGGTAACAACGTAACTACGTCGACCGGGGTTGTTGGATGTATTTCAAAACAAAACTGCTAATCTGATTATGTCAATTAATTGATACCACATACCGTTTTTATTAATGCATAAAACATATGAACAGGAACGTTTTGCCTAGAAAGAAAATGAATACTCAGATCTCTATTATACCAAAAGCAAACGGAGCAGATCCTAATCAACCGGCTCCTATAGAAGTCGGTTGATGCAGTCTACTCTGTTTGCAAATACTTGAAAATGCGTGTGTGTGAGTGAATGGGTTAAGCCTTTCCCTTATGTTAGCGTATTTTGACGCATCTGCAAACAAAGTAGACCCAGATCAGACGGCTCCTATAGGAGCCGTCTGATCAGGGTCTTCACTGTTTGTTTATGGTGTAATATAGATCTGATTTTACAGCTTTGTCCTGAGCCAAAATGTCATGTGTTCATAAGCCATTATTAAAAAATAATCTTATTAATATTTATGACGTCATTATTTCCTATATGAATATTCACCAGGGAAAGGGTTTAAAAGTAAATATATAACAATTCCGAATAGTATAAAATTAGTTCTAAACTATTCTATCAGCAAACAAAGTCATCTAATATGAGTTCATCCTGTTGGCAAATGTGTATGTGTGCAGTAAAGGGTTAAAACCATATGCTGAAATTGAACTTGAGTTTGCATAAACATGATTTACCTGTCGCTCTCTGACAAAACAACTGTTGAAGCAAACACACTTTTGGAAAACACATGGCCGCAAGGGACTGAGATGACAAACTCATGTTCCTGTTACTCATTATTTAGCGTCCCAATTAAACGTGCAAGTGACAAAGTGCCTTTACAATCAATCTAACCAACTGCAGTAAAGTTACACATTTATTAACAAAGGAGTCTGTAATTGCAGGTGATTGCTCAGTGCATTGCAAAAAAGTACAACCGAAAGCTCCTATAGGCGTTTTCTGCATAACCTTTGTCCAGCATTAATCTACCACCTGTTGTTTTATAAATACAGTAAAACCTCTCTATAATAGCCTGTAAATTACATCAAGTATTTTGTGTTAAAAGCAGGTGGCTGCTTAAAGCAAGGTGAAAGTAAAACAGAACGCTCCTATAGGAGCGTTCTGTTTTACTTTCACCTTGCTTTAAGCAGCCACCTGCTGTTTTACTTTCACCTTGCTTTAAGCAGCCACCTGCCCTAAATGCATGTACTAACTAATTAACATACTTTAGTGGCCGTTATAGAGAGGTTTTACTGTAAATCCAGAATTATATTTCTTTTAAGTGGTAATATGGTGCAAATAGAGAAACCCCAGATCAGCCAGCTCCTGTAGGAGTTTGCTTATCATAATAGATCTGACTCTACAGCTTCTACAAATACCAAATATTATTGTGCTCATCGCCATTATACAAAATCAGCTAATAAATATTCATTTGCAAACGGAGACCCAGATGAGACGTCTCCTACAAGAGCTGTCTGATCAGTGTCTGCTCTGTTTGCTAATTGAATTTGATAGGTCAGTTCCTTTACTTTCTAAAATTGCTTCAACGATTCATCTTCCATATTTCATTATGCAGTAAAACCTCTCTATAACGACCACTAAATCGTGTTTATTAGTTGGTCATTTGGGCAGGTGGTTGCTTAAAGCAAGGTGAAAGTAAAACAGAACGCTACAATAGAAGCGTTCTTTTTTACTTTCACCTTGCCTTAAGCATCCTCATGCCTTTAACACAAAATACTTGATGTAATTCATTGGTCGTTATAGAGAGGTTTTATTGTAACTATTTTGTCCATGTATTTTCGGTAGGTATTGCAATTTGGAATAAACATAGAACAGGGAAAGGCTTAACGAGAATGCGATTTGTGTGAACTTTACTGACCGCATGCATTTCAGGTTTGACACGGAACTGTCTCACACCGAACGTGGAGGGGTAATTTTCCGTAAACTGTACAATATGGCAAACCGTGTAGATGCGCTGACCAATGGGCTCTCTCAGGATCCCCTTGGTCTTTGTCTACACTGTTTGCAAAGACTATTTAACTCGGTTCCGGCTTTTCAAAATCTAAAGCTAACCTGGTAAAACGCTAGCTGTTCACTGTTGATAAACTCGGAGGGAAAATGAACTAAGAATCTTTCTGCTGGCAGCCTGGTTTGTTTGGAAGTTTGTCTGGACGCAAATGACACTGATACAATTACTATTTATTTAATGTTCAGATTAGCATTAATGTATCTAGTCTCTTCTCTGTGACATGCTCTGAGAATAAACATTATAGATACGAAACGTGTGGAAAGTGAAGCGACTAATGCAGTTACTAAGAAAGTGGTACTTTGATTAATCTCGTTACAGTATGTTCGATCAAAAATAAAATTGTCGGGGAAACTTCTAAAGTAATTATAGTGTAGGATTCAACCGACACCGAGGAAGCCTAATATATGTACTCCTAAATAACAGGCATAGGGCATTGCGTTTAGAACGCATACGCAGATAGACATTCTATTCATTAAGGTGACTGGATGCTATTGACATTTCGACTGGCTTGACATGTATTGAGTACATGTGGCAAGACTTAAATACTTTAGGTATTCAATTGCAAAGTTAGCATAAAACTACATTTTCAGAATTGCGCCTAGGGCTTAAATCTTCCGCTGCCAATGTCCCATCTGTGATTACCTACGCAAACAGTTTGGATTTAGATGAGACGCCGAGTAACTCGGCGTCTCATCAGGATCCAAACTGTTTGAAACTGTGGTAATGTTTTTGTAAGAAAATGGGAGATAGGTAAACAAACAAAAAATGTTGTAGGCGACAAACTTTGCAGACGACAATATTTGGCATTGAAAGAGTTGAACTATTAATAGTTGCTCCCTTGATGAGAACGCAGCATATAAGTGTACTAGAAGTGTAGAACTGGTTGTTTCGGTGCCTGGATAAGGTACAGTAAACCCCCTCTAAACCGGATGTTACATTTAGTATAAATTATCGGTCTTGGAGACAGGTGACAGTTAAATGCAGAGTGAAAGTCATGCTAATCCTGCATTTAAGCAGCCATCAGGTCCTGCCTAAACGTATCTAAATTCTTCTCTATTGTACACCAGCTTAATATCCCATTATGAATCAGAGGAGCGTCTTGATTTGAGTCACTACCAAGAGCGTATGTTACCCCTGTATATAGCAAACCTCGTTGTTATCTTCAGTGTTGTTATATTTTCTGGTCCTTCGGGATCATTAGTTTTCATGTTATTAGTTTTGAAAATTGAATACTGCTTAAGCCGGTGCTAGGGGCGTGAGTAGTGTTGCACTTTTAATTACTACTCATGAACAGACTCAATAAAACCGAGTCTGCAATTTTCTCTTTTTGCATTTCTACTTCTGCTTTCGAGGGATCACCCATTTTCAGAATTTATATATCCGAGTCACCGTCATGAGCGTTTGTTATCCCTAGGAGTCCAAAAAAAAGAATAGAAGTCAATCTGAACATTTGGAAATGTCACAAAAGGGCAACAGCAACACCATGCGTACAAATGAAATGCTCACCCTGTACACTCGACCTTCATAGAACAAGACAACATGTGACGTCACAGCTTACGAGACAGTGTGATAAGACATAAGATCACAAAACGCCTTACTGAAACGTACAAACCGGTTGAGCTGGATAATGCACACTGCGACACTAGATATGATAGTTAGGGAGTATAGAGCACCGTGACGCTGAAAAGGACACGTAGTGTCAAACTATGATGAACATCAAGGGACTCTACACGCAATCAACGATGCAAAGCAAATGAAGAAATCCGTTGCTATCTCTTAGCCGTGTCACCATCGTACGCGTCCAGTATCCGTCAATGGCAAAACACTGGTCACTATCGAAATATAGATGTGAGATTACCCAGTGTTAACGCGTTTGCTGTCACGCATTGCAGTCTGCAAAATTTGACGCCCACTGCAATCTTGACTATCTATTTAAAAAAAAATCTAGGGAAAACTACTGAACTGCGATGAGATGAGATGTCTCATCTGGATACAAACTGTGTGCACAGGTGATCACCTACCGGTCAATGGTATATAAAGTGTTAAATAACCAACCCACTATCATGGTTTTAAGTACAAGAAGCAGTGTGCTAACAGCAAGAATTGTATGTGTTGTTCATTAACATTCGTCATGCCAATAGCGTACATATCTACGCTTGTAAATACATGTACAGTAAAACCTCTCTAAACCGGACGTTAAATTTAGCATACATATCGGTCTTGGAGATACGTGGCAGATTTAATGCAGGGTGAAAGTCACGCAGAAAGCTCATCTAGGAGCTTTCTGTGTGACTTCCATCCTGCATTAAGCAACAATCTAACTAAAGGTATCTAAATATTTCTCTACTAGAATTCCGGTTTAGAGGGTTCTTTGCCTGTACACCCATATGAGACAGCTCCCAGAGCAGCGGTCTTATAGCAGTCTGAAGTATTTGCCATAATGATTGTATTTCAGTGTGTATAATAGTCAAAAACCACACCAGGGTCCAAGGTTATAAAACTTCCGAGTCTGAGTGTGAGATCATTCTCAAGTATCTGAGTAGCTCAGAATCTAACCAATCAGATGCTTCGGAATGATCTCAGACTCAATCAAAAAGTGTTATAGCCTCGGGACATGATCGAAAATTGAGCAGAAATTATATTTCCATTGTAGGATAAGGGCTTATGTCGTTTTATGTTTATGTACGGAAGCAGACAGACCATATTACAGTAATGTATTTAAAGAGAATGCTTTTAGATGTTTACCTAAATCAAATACGTTTAGTTTACACATTTGGGTTGTATTGGGTGTTTTGTTTCCGGATTATAACCTATTCGCCCGTCTCGGAAAATAACAGCACCGCTACATGTATATATGTATATTGAACACATCCATCATTTAAATTTATATTGTTACAAGGTTCATTCTAAACTCAGTTTATGTTTTACTTTTATACGTTTAGTGCGCGGATAATGAGTATGCCACACGCATTCAAGACATGAGTGTACTAAACTGGGCTCTTCTATAACCAAGCTAGTGATTACGCATGAAACGTTGAATAATATTATCGGTAACGAATCTGTGATCGATGGTGCAACTAAACATTATTGTCGTTAGATCTAACATACGACGATCGTAACTAGAGGCTGCGTTCGTCGTATGTGTTAGAAGTTATGATATTTTAGTCGTACGAAACTAACCATAGTTATGTGCGATACATTACAGTACTGAGTACAGTAATAACCCTTAAAACCGGAAGATACATTTAGTATAAATATCGGTTTACGAGACAGGTTGCAGTTTAATGCAGGTTGAAAGTCACACAGGCATCACTTTTACCCTGCATTAAGCAGCCTACTGCCTAAAAAATCTAAATTCTTCTCTACTAGAATTCCAGTTTAGAGAGGTTTTACCGTAGTAAAAACGGACCTAAGCTTTAGCCCAATTATATTACATGTATATCATGTCGCAACGACTGAGAATCCTTACAACAAGAAAACTACAACATTACTAATTGTATGTACACAAATATTATCATCATTTTTCTCGTATAAACAAACCAACCCTTTCAATGCAGGAAACAAGTCACTGATATGCTTTGCAAAGAGTGTAGACTCAGATGAGGGGGTTCTTTGATGAATCTTCTCATCAGAGTATTAATGGTTAGTCATTTTACACTATTCCTTTGAAAATACCCCAAATATTCACGGTAAGTAGACCCGTTTGATTTTTAGAAAAGTCCATTTGCACCATCAGGGTTAAGATTTTGAACTATTTGAATAATTTTTACTTCCACTTGGCATGTTAATGCAACTAACACTTTAACCCGTTCCTTCATAAATACGCATATCTACGCCTCTGTAAAAGTCACTTTTGAAACCTTTGTGATAAACAAAGCATTTGCTCCTAATGAGCAAATGCTCTATTTATCGCAATGGTTTCAAAACTACATAATTCTAAACGTTTCCTTTTCTCTAGTAAATGCTCCTTTAATATATTCGTCACGTATTAACCATCTACGCCATATAAACGCCTTTGCAAACGGAGTAGGCTCAGGTCAGACCGATCCTGTATTAGCCTTCTAATCAATGTCTGCTCTGTTTGCGTATGGAAGTAAAAAAAAAGTAAAGTACCTAGTTATAGTCTACTTTCAGTCCGAATGACCGCTCAGCCGACTGTACATTTACTCCCCTGGTCATTGAGTCATTGGCCTACAATATTGAGCACTGCTAACATATGGCGCAATCATGCAGCCGCATCACCGGCGAGTGACCCTCGCAGGTACTCATTTTAACCCCTGGGAAGTGTCTCTGAAATTTCCGGGAGGGACCGGGATTTGAACCCCGGACCTCCGGACTGATATTCAAGCGCGTTACCACTAGACTACCGACACCTGAAGTATAACAGATCTATCTCTAGGACAAACTTGTTTTATATTAAGGTAGGCGTATTGCACAGAGACAAACTGTGTCTCTTGTCGTAGTTTGATGACAACTTGGCCTATGTTGTTATTGTTAATAAATCATAATGGATTGTATCTCGGATCTACGTGTAATTCAAATGAGTTCCTTACAAATAATACATTTACCAATATGTCGCCAGTGGTATGTTGTAAAGAAGCTTTCACAGAACATTTATGAAATGCAGTAAACCAACTCTATCATTCGACTACTAAAACATGTACTATCATTATCGATCTTTAAGACAGGTGCATCTTAACCCTTCGCTTGCTATCCACGTCAATCTACCTACCTGTAAATAGTGAAGACCCAGATGAGACAGCTCCTGCAGGAGCTGTCTCATCGGGGTCTGAACTATTTACAAGTTGATTGTGCAACCAGTGCACTTCACAGAAGTGGTTGCACAGCGATATACTTGTACACAACGAAGATATATGTAATTATACAGCAGGGCATGGGTAAAGAAGGAGAAATGTATTTTAAAATTCAGCAAGAGAAGGGTTAATGTAGGTTGAAAGTCATGCTATGCAGAAAGGTCATAGAGGAGCTTTCTGCATGGCTTTCACTTTGCATTAAGCAGTCATTTGCCCACAAAGACAAACATTCTTCATTACTAAAATTCCGAAGTATCGATGTTTTACTGTAGATTCTGTATGACAACAACATAGCAATGTGTTTTTACATTTTTTTGTGTTAGTTAATGTTCGTGCAACAGAACCATAAATAATTACATTGATGGACAAGTTTCGAAGAGAATTAACTCTCCAATTGGATCACATGATGATTTTCGTCAAACTTACTATGAATATTCAGGGACATTGTAATGAAAAGTGTAATATAACATAATACAGTGCAGACCCTGGTGACAGGTCTTCTCTAGATGCCCTTTCATCTGGGTCTATACTGACTGCAAAATACCTTAGTGATTTGTTTATCTCACCGAAAAATGTTAAGTGATTAATCTTAGATCAAGTCAGTGAATTGTAATTACAAAATTTAATACTGTGTTGGTTTAGAACAATGCAAACATATAGACCCAGATCAGACAGCTCATGAAGATCATGACGGATAAAGGTCTGTGTCATGTGTTTAACCCTTTCCTTTTCCAAATTGCAATACCTACTGAATATTCATGGAGAAAATAGTTATAATGAAATATGGAAGGTGAAACATTGTAGCCATTTTAATAGGTAAATAAACAGATATTTCAAATTCCACTGGCAAACAGAGCAGACCCTGACCAGACGGCTCCTATAAAAGCTCTGTTTGAATATGCGTGCAAATACGTTTATGTTTTTGGAAAGGGTTATATATAGCCTATTAAATATACTGTTTGACATGTATATCGTGATTTTATTGTATTATCTATAATACAATACTGTAATTTATTAACAGTCATGGCGGGTGTAGTTTTGCATACAAATTCGTCACATGATGGGTTAAACCAAATACAAGAACATTTGCGACACATGTTTTATAGTATATTCATGAACCTTTTTTATTCTGATGCGACATAAACATGAATATATATATATATATATATGAATAAATCATATTTATGCATTTATTGTTGTTCTTCACACATATATTGTATATGTCATACATGTAGTTATGTATTTATTGCTTTTCTTCACACATATATTGTATATGTCATAGTTATGTATTTATTGCTTTTCTCCACACTTATATTGTATATAAGTAATATTTATTGTTTTTCTTCACACACATATATTGTAGAAAGAAACTTATGTCGGCCAAAACCATGATTAGATTTCTTGCTTAACCTTCCCCACATATTAACGCATTTCCATGTATTTGTAAATAGAGAAGACCCTTATCAGAGGGCTCCTATTGGATCCGTCTGATCTGGGTCTGCTCTGTTTGCTTATTGAATTATAATAGATCTTACCATTCGCTTTCTACCAATACCAAAACCTCCTATGTATATATGCCATTAATAAAAAGCTTTAACTATTTATGACGTCGTTATTCCCTACATGAGCATGTTAAGCTTTTGATTAACTAGTGTCTGAAGGAGCTTAGATGCTATAAGACGCCGATTTATTGCTGGATACAGGTTTATGTAGAATTTATATAATTTTAGACAGGTGACTGCCTAATACATGATGAAAGCCATGCAGAAAGCTCCTAGAAGAGCTTTTTGCTTGGCTTTCATCCTGTATTAAGCTGCTACCTTTCTATGTAAGACCGATATTTATTCTAAATTGAACGTCCAGTTTGAGGGGTATATGAAAAATTTGGCATGTCAGTAGTTGTGATTCACACTTTGTTTTTATACAATTGATCGACCGTACTACCATGGAGCTTAACTGAGCTAGTACATTATATCACTGACATATTTTCATATTTTTCTTTTTTTTTGTTCTAAATGCTACGGCAATTAACGTAGTTGACAATAGAATATCTATGTATGACATTTAACAGTCACTCTTTGAAATAAACCCCATAGATAGTTATATAGATCAATAAGCAGTTTTATTTCGGCAAGGAATGCATACCGAGTTATTTAAAAACATGTACATGTACAATACATAACAAACTTTATGCATACATGTGAAGAACTAAGCTATGGCATGCACACCCGCACCGTGGATAACACAAGTATATACATGTAGTACAGTCATACAGTATATATTTAACCCTTCGCATGCTATTCACGTCAATATACCTACCTGTAAATAGTGAAGACCCAGATGAGACAGCTCCTGCAGGAGCTGTCTCATCAGGGTCTGCACTATTTACAAGTTGATTGTGCAACCAGTGCACTCAATAGCAGTGATTTCACAGCGAAATACTTGTAAACAGTGAAGATATATATATAAGTATACAACAGAGCATGGGTAAAGAAGGAGAAATGTAATTTAAAAGTCAGCAAGCGAAGGGTTAAGCCTGAAGAGTAATAAAGTCTTCAAATGTCATTAACACATTGTCGATTATAGTCTTGAAATACCCATCTCTCAACAAAGCCGTTTTCGTAAAAACCTTTAAACGTTATTCAGCGATCAGCGTTTTAATTTGCTATTGCATTTGATCATTTGCAACACCGAATAGGTTGGCGTCAGAGTTGATAATATATTTTCGTTTTTCGGCAGAATAAACCTCATACCCTCTCCCCCGCCTTTGAAAAATAAGGTATTCCCAAATTTGGAGCAGGTGCAAATTTGAATATGTCCGACTCGATCATGCGTTTAAAAAACTATTGACCGAGTGCCATACAAAATGGATCCTGATGAAATGCCGAGTTACTCGGCGTTTCATCTGGATCTATTCAGTTTTCAAATGCCAGTCAATTCGCGTTTAGCGGGAAAAGAATTAATACGCGTGACATAGTTACGGTGGCACGCGGACTGTATGATGTTCGTTACCGACGACGATACAGTTTATATCAATTGCTTCCGAAACTCAATACAGACTGAATTGTAAGTTAGATAGCATAATGACGATCAGACAAATCACACTAACGTAACGTCAGTTCTATATATTCATTATCATTAGTGACAGACAGTTCCTCGCTAGGATCGGCAGGGCGAATGCAGGTTAGAACTGTAATAAGTGTCAAATAATTGCATGCTCATGTATAATCACTCACTAACCATTTCCTTTATATAAACGTATGTTCACGCATTTGCAAACAGAGTAGACCCAGATTAGACGGCTCCTGCAGGAGCCGTCTGATCAAGGTCTGCTTGTTTGCTAATGGAATTTGAAAGATCTGTTTCTTTACTTTCTCGAATGACTATAATGTTTCACCATCCGTATTTCATTAACATTATTTTGTCCATGAATATTCAGTAGGTATTGGAATTTAAGCACGCTATTGTGAATGTGTGATACTCTTCACAAATAATACTGATCTAAACGGAACTTCAAGAAATTCGATTTCAATTTAGGATCCGAAGTAAGTGGCACTTTGATTGCATGGTAAAGTAAACCATGCCTTAGGCGAACATTAAGACAGTATCATTCTGGTTAGCCTAGTTATTTCAGGTAGGCGTTAGCCTAATGCGGATCGAATATAATACAGAAATATCCTATTCGAGCTTTCTGTTTTACATTGCCCTGTATATTAAGCCACAACCTGCCTTTGAAGACGATCATCTTCTATAAGTGAAAGACAGCTTAAGACCAGTTATACTGTGTATAGTGAAATGTGATTGTATTTCGTGTCCCTTACATGAAGGTATCAACATGTTCTGCAACCAAAGTTCCACTCATCATACTGAAAGTTAACTAGAGTCTATATAGGGTCTTTGAAGAGCTTTTCTGCATTACTTTCGCCTTGCATTAACCACATCCCGCATACAGACACATTTTGACGCTTCTGTAAAAGTGATTTTGTGAAACCATTCTGATAAATAGAGCATTTGCTCCATAGGAGTAAATGCTCTTTATCACAATGGTTTCAACACTACACAATTCTAAAATTTTCCTTTTCAGTAGTTAATGCTCATTTTCGGTAGATTTGTTCAAAAAGGTTGGATCTAAAAATAGTCTAAGCGGGAATGGGTTAAGCTACCGCCTGTCTCCAAGACCGATATTTATACTAAATTTAACGTTCAGTTTAGAGGGGTTTTAGTGTAGTCTGTGTTCTTATATACGACTGTCACAACTGAAAGCCGCGATCGCCGTATCTTACAACTTACGATAAATTATGTCGCACGTACATGTATGTGACCTACATTGTTGCACACTACAATATACGACATTTTCGTGTTTGCGAAGAGGTGCGATTGCCGTAAATTATGATTTACGATACTTTAGGTCATACGATCTTTCGTAAGACAGGCCTCAGTTCATTTAACCCTTTGCCTCAAACAAACGTATTTTCATGCATTTGCAAACAGAGTTGACCCAGATCAGACGGCTCCTATGGCTAATAGAATTTGATATATCTGTTTCTTTGCTTTCTAAATTGGCTACAATGTTCCACCTTTGACATTTCATTTTGTCCATGAATATTCAGTAGGTATTCAAATTTTGAATAAACATAGAACGAGGAACGGTTTTAAATGCCTCTAGTATCGTTATCCACGATTGCGTCAATTATGACGCAGGTATTTGCAGGTATTGAGGAAACACAGCATTGATCATTCATATTCCAACACATGCGATAGTAATTCCTTATTTACAGCTTTCTGCACTACACGCATAGCCGAAACAATCGCACAAACACCGATGTAGGCTATCCTAGTTGTACATGTAGTACCGATCATTTTATCAGAGGGCCAGATAATACGCGTAAATTTAAACTCTTTCAAGAATAGCTCCTTTATTTCTCCACCAAACCGTATGCTGTAATCACTCTTTAGAATCGTCTCTTTGAGTATTTTAGTACGCACCTTTAGTTGTAGTTTTGCTTTTATGCTATTTTAGAACTTACAAAATTACCAGTCCTACTATATTTCGTCGCATGCAAGATTGCGAGTTTGCAAAACGTGAATATACTTGAAAATAGCCAACACTGATCACTTCAAAACTTTCCTTCCCATATACGTCTTTTCACGGCATTGCAAGTAAACTTGATCCAGATCACACGACACTTGTTGGAGTCGTCCGATCAGGGTCTGCTCTGTTTGCTTATAATATTGTATATATCTGAGCGACAATTTCATTTTAAAAGGTCACCTTATCAAACGAAAGTTAATGAATATTGACCATGTTATCGATTTACATGCGAAAATGTTCCTTAGGACACGCCGTGCGGTCAGTAGTGCCACCGTGTGCAACCGGTTATTAGACTAACTACTAGGCCTAGAAGGTAGAAGGAATGCCATTTGTTTACATTGTGTTATACACTCTTGGTGCGTATGAAACATAGCCTACGGTATAGTAACAAGTCTCTGGTTGCAACCGGTTGTGAGCCATTACTTAACGCAGGGCAGGTAACACGTAGGAAGATATATGTTGTAACACTTTCCCTGTTTAGTATTCGTGCTAGGAATAATGACAGCATGGACTATTTATTAGCTTAAGTTTTATGATGGCATATATACACGACGTTTTAGCTCGGATCAGGTATATACTATATCGCAAACAAACAGAGCAGAACTAGATCCACCGTCTGATCTGGTTCTACTCTGTTTGCAAATGCGTGGAAAGGCGTTTACATGAGGAAAAGGGTCAATACGATAAGTAGTAGAATACGGTAAACATACATGTATACAGATATGTGTTAGAGAGATAAAGTAGAACTTGGAGAGATAGGAAACTGCATTGAAACTATATACATGTAGGTACGGCCAACTAAATGTATGCGACTGGAACAACGAGTTAGTAGTATACATGACGCCACGTGTACGAACTGAGTATGCACTGATAAACGGAGCCATGTCGTGGCAAAACCAACCTTAGTGACTATTCAAACAATGTATACCCAGATTAGCCGCCTCACCACCTGAATGTGTCAGATTTGGGTATTCACCCTTTCCTTCATATAAACGTGTTTTGCACGCATTTGCAAACAAAGAAGACATATATCGGTGGCTCTATAGGAGTTGTCTGATCAGGGTCTGCTCTGTTTGCTGGGGTGGTTCAAAAGATATGTTTATTTACTGTCTAAAATGGCTACAATGTTTCCACCTTCCATATTGCATTATAACTATTTGGTCCATGAATATGCAGTAGGTGTTGAAATTTGGAATAATCACAGAACAGGGAAAGGGTTAAGGCTGGTTTTGTCATGATGTGGTTCAACTATAATTGTAATTAATTCTACCCAAAACCATTATGTACACACAGTCTGAGTACCTTTCCGTTTTTGACAATATATAAAGACTAACAGTACAACAACTGTTTTTGTTATTGTCTAATATGTTGTTTTAGGCCTTACATATTGTCATAAAAGCAAAACACTAGCTGTCATAAAGTTCTATGCAAATGTCAACACCTTTTACTGAAAAAACGAACATATTTATATTAAATGATAGTGATAAGATATTTCACATTTCTTTCAGTTCCATACTTGTTTCCTTTGTGTCCTGTCGTAAGAATGGCTGGCAGACATAGTGGCTATTTCTGTGTCCACTGTATTGTGAGTTAGCAAGTCCTGTACTAGTTGTGGTTGCATTGTACATAGTTCTTGATGCGGGTGTTTTGCCAGATTTGACTGCCCGAAACATGTCTTTCAATGTGGTCATTTTTACATTAAATGCAAGAAAAACGTAGGGGTTTGTGGCAGAGTTACACGCCGCCATGCCCCCTAGAAGACCGTACAGCTTTTTGGAGATACTGCAATGGTCTCCATAGGAAAGAATCATTTCCACTATAAAATATGGCGAACTACAGACAACGAACACCATAATGATTACGAACGTCATTTTCAAAGTTTTGATTTTTGCTTTTGGAAGTGAGTTGGAATGCGTGCTCTGAAGAGGAAACGCTGCTGACTTTCCTTTGTCTTTCCTCTTCATACTGCTTTGTGACGCCTTCTGTGATATTTTCAGGAATATTCTAAGATAACAAACTGCCATGAGAATCAGAGGAATAAAGAAGACAATAACAGCCACGAAGGTCAACCACAGTTGACGATGCCATTTAGGCTTGTAGCGGAAAATGTTTTCACATACGGACGTCCCGTCTTTGACGGTTGTGTGAAATATTCCAGTGATGGGAAGAGACAGAAGAATGGCCAATACCCATCCCGTCCCCGCCATTTTCCAGATCTGAAATGGAAATATCTAGAATTGGTTATAGTTGAAAGAAATGCTTGTGTAATCTATATGCTGAATAACATAATTTCATATGCCTAAAACCTAAGAAAAGTGTGATGTATGAGTTGCAAGATCTAGATAACAATACTTGTTTGTATGTTTGAGAACTAATGCAATAGTTTGGGGTTTTGATTTAAAAACAAAACCAACCCTTTATTATATGCAATATCGCAAAATTAATTCAAAACTAATAGTTAACCAGAAAACACGGGAAATGTAATATTACACGCAGGTTTATTTAATCAGATACCTTCGCTATGCATGGTTTTCATTATGAACCCACATTGCACGAGGCACGTTTAATGAAGTAAACCATTAATACTTATCATTAAATACTAGTGATATTAATAATAATAATAATAATAATAATAATAATAATAATGATAATAATAATGATAATAATAATAATAATAATAATAATAATGATAATAACAATGTATTATTAATAATGATAATAACAACAATAATGTATAAATCATATTAATAATAATGACGATGGTAATTTAAAAGTTGCTAACACCACAAGCAACAGTGTTGGTTTTGCATATTGACAATAACGAGTATACTCCTGTTGTATTCATTTGTATTGAATAATCATATAGCGGAAAGTCAAGGCTAGACAGGAAACCGACGAACAAACATTTTTTACTTCAGCATATATACATATTGAGAAGACACGTATTGAGCGAATGCGCCAACAAACTCATGCACAAAGAGAGAACTATCTTATAATGAATAACACCAAATAAAGAGCACTGTGAAACACGTTTAACATTTAAACATAAACGTTATTAGTGTAAATGCGGAGTTAGCATAACAAACTTATAATAATGTCGAAAAGCAATATTTATTTAAAAGCGCGGTGCTGATATACATTTAATAGCAGACTGGATTAACAATCAGATTAAGTTTATATAATATTAGGCGTCAAATAAGATTTTTGTAAGAATTAAATATGTTTTATAATTATAACACGGCATTGATTACTGAAACATACTTTAAAGACAGGCTAAATGACTTTATATTAGAAATGACAAACTGAAAGGCATTATTGATATTTCTATAACTAAATCATAATGGAAATGTTTCTAGGCATGTCGTGTATTCTTACCCATTATAAGGCAATGCGTATCAATGAGATTGCACTACATTTTCATTCATATTACATATATAGTAACTGGTGAAATTAAACTGTCCATTAATTTAATCCATGTATATATGTCGTAACACTTCATCAAGGTTAGAGTTTCAAACAGTAACCGACATGTTGTTTCTGAAGCTAACCTCCTGAGTTTATTTTCATACAATTATACACCTGAATGATCAGGCTCTTATTATTGCTTGACGTTCTTTTATTTTAATGAACCTGTAGATTATTGTTTTCATATGGTTTTACTGAAATTGTATTTAACACTCAGAAGGGAGGAGCCAGCAGATTGAAGGTTAACCCATTTGCGCCCAGTGGATTCTTCCATGTTTATACATTGGATTAGTCCATTTTTATCTAAGGGATGCCTGGCCTAAATTTTCAGGTTCGTTTTGTTTTATATTCAAATTCAGTGTAGACTCTGATCAGACGCGGCATTATGAGGCGTCTGATCAGAGTCTACACTGTTTGCCTACGTCCCATATATGGGATCGTGGGAGCAAATGGGTTTATGTAGAACAAGACTAGATCGCAATCTAGATACACAACCCATTGTTTCCGTTGAGTTTATAGAGTTGTCTTATTGTTCTTTTGCGTAAGCAATGCATACAATTATGTATTAAAAATACAATATCAGCTTAATATGGCTTAATTAGATAGATGATATATCACTGTCGAAAACAAAATATATGACACAAATGTAAAATGATAGAAATATATGCAGGCTTAAGCGCAGCTTTACAGAATAGGATGAGTGTCTAGAAACATAATTAAACATTTATAGAATACTTGTTTGTATATCTACACAATAAAGCTGATTCACTCTAAGACTTGGACTATAACGCTGTTTGTGTTTGAGTTTGTCAGACCATGATACTGGCGAATGTCACTACATATTTACAAACAGCAGAGTTTATATCGCACATTGTTCTAGCATACTTTGTTCTCAAATCATTGTGTTGTGTATTTTGTATAAGATAATTCATTTTAACCATGTATCTTTTCCATATTCAACCGGTAAGGGTTATACATTTGTATCGGTCAACCGATAACGAACAATTGAAAGTTCTGAATCGGCTATCAAATCAGCTTGATATTATTGAAATTGCCTTTCAGAGTAATACTAGTGCCCTAAATGGTTAAATGCAAGGCACATGTATTTGTTATCGTACATATTTCTACATGAACAGTTTATATCAAAAACCTTTTACAGAACGTTGACAAGAAGAGTACATAGTGACAGTGGCTACCGAGTTTACATTATACAAATATACATCATATCTATGTGCATGTTATATAGTGTATTCTATGATTTTAAACGCTGTCATGCAATACTTACATATACTCTCTTCCTCTGAAATTGTTAAACGGTTATATAAGCTGCTATGTAAACAATGCATCACGATACTAAATGCAAATGGATAGTTGTAATAGCATGGAGAATTGTTCTATAGATGTTTCCAATAAGTATGTCATAACAACGGATATGAAACAAACTATTAAAGCTATGTCTAAACCAAAAGCTAAAGCAATGCACATGTTAGAGTGGTGAATTGTGAAATACATACTAATGCTAAATCCTGACTATGCATGCCTGATGCATATTGCGTGAAGAAAGGTTACGTTTTAATTAATCAGAATGTGTTACAGGTGACATGTGTGAAAAATGGCGAGTCTAGTTAGCTAATAGCGTTTTGCCTGGGTTCATATTCGATTTCAAATTTCTGAGGATTTGTCACATTACGTTCAGATGCGATAAAAGTGTACAATACAAAGTAATTGATATATGATGTTTGAATATACAGTTCCGAAATGGTTAGCCATTGAAATATTGCAGAGCGTATGTAGCAATATAGTATCCAGCTAGTCTCGCTAATGCGACCGAACACTTTATCAACAATTAGATTGTGAAAGTAGGTGGCTGCTAAATGCAAGACAAAAAGTAATACAGAAAATTGCTATAGTAACTTTCCGTATAACTTATGTCCTGCATTAAGCTTCCACCTGTTTTAAAAATCCAGAATCATACTTCGTTTGAATGATAGTATTAGCGATACCTTACTGTACCAATAAGCACAAGTGGCTATCAAAGTCTAATAGACTAAAATACAGATGGACATCTTATCATTCTGCGACAATTATTATATTAGGATAGAGAGATCTTACCGAAATCGATTCTTTAAGAGGAGATCGAATTGCCTGATGTCGGTCAATAGCGATAACTACCAACATATAATTGCTTGACATCATGGAGAAACTTTGGCAAAACTTGACCAAGCGGCACATAACAGGTCCTGCCGACCACTCTCTGTCCACGTATTCCCATACCAGCTGTGGAAGAACTGCTAGGAGTATAACAAAAAGGTCTGCCAAAGTCAGATTAAGAATGAAAGCGTTGACGCGGGAGAACTGGTTAAATCTCGCTGATGTCTTTTTACTAAACACCATCCAGAGCACGACTAAAAAGGCTCCGAGAACGCCAAGACAGATAGTCAGATACAAAATGATGAGACGAACAGTTTTGTCCGTCTGTATGTCATGAACACTGACACCACATTCGTTTGTCGTGATGTTGGAGGAATTATGAGATGTAGAGGTCACTGTCGTTGTTATTTCAAAGTCTTGAGAGTCTTCAATATCCATGGTGACGCAGTCCCAAAACTGATTACAACCTGGTAAATCCTTTCATATCGTTGTACTTGTGTAGGATATATTTTTACTGAAAATATAAACAGGGATATTGAATAACAATATGCAGTAAAGTTGACGAGGAAGCTGCATAGCAATACTTAAAGCACCTATAGATGACAATGAGTTTACACCTTATAAAGAAATGGATTTTAGATATTAGTACATACAAGTACAATATCCTCAACCTTTTCTCTAAAATAGGCGCTTTTTCAGGCCTTTGCAAACAGAATAAACCCAGATTTGACATACGTGTAATAACTTTTTTATCTTATGAATTTATATAGATATGATCATAGAGTTTGTGTCTGAGCCAAAGTTTCCTTGTAAATAGTACATGATAACAAATAGACGAATAAGTGATATGTTTCTGCAAAATTAATGTGTTCATTGGGGAAAGAGTTAATTCAGTATATCGGCGGAATTTAGATTATAAATACATCTAATGTATCGATTATATGTCATACACTTCAGTCGTGGGTATTATAATTCCAAATAAACAATGATAATTTTTACACGATCACACAAAAGTGGTTTAACGTTTTCGCTGTCAAATATTGTCGTCTGCAAATCTGCCGTCTGCTACATATGCGGCATTGCCAGCGAAATGATTTGATTACAAATGGTTTTTAAATACGTGGCATATGCTTCAAATCGATTTTTCTTAATTAGTTACGTTCGTCTTTAGGCAGACATGTGCCTATTAATGTTGATAATATAATCACTGTATAAAGGTTCTAATGTACATATATCGAACTAATATTAATGCTGAGTTATCGAAGTAATAATAAAGAGCCATTACGCATGCCATATTTCAATTACAATATATTTGAATGGCCTGTTCTAAAGTAACTTTAAAACATTTGTTTCTGTCGCTGCGCAAATACGGGTGGCATTTCAAAAATGTTTCGTGCGTCAGGGCAATTCATCAGTAACCCGTTAGATTCTAGAAATAAAAACAGTTTTAATCATAAATATAGAACACTATCTCCAGTCAATTCATAAATAGATTATTCAATGTTTTAGGATCACAGTGAGAATCCCAGATATTCGAAATCGTACATTTCTTCAAAATGCTTGCTAATTTATGTGTTTTCGAGATTGTCTACGCCGTGCTGAGGATGATATCTAAGTACGTTCAATTCGGCTTCATTTTTACATGCACACACAATAGCTGTCTCTTCGGGCGGAAGTTGTCCCAGGCTACTTACTAGATATTGCAATTTACCCATAGCTACGAGAGTGTGGCTAAGGATTTCCGGAAATACCCTTTCTGTAAAGTTTGAGTAGCTGCATTTCGGCTTTAATACAATTGGTGTGCAGTGACCGCCCTCAGTTGTCCCTAGTTCTTATGTTATACCGAGATTCTATACAATTACCAATAATGAGCTTCCGCTTTGTTTTTGTGGTACCAAGGGCTTTATATATGAATGGTGTATATGCAAGTTCTTGTAGTGTTGATGCCAAATATAAAGAACTGTAAATATATTTTATTAAATACATTGTTAATACTGGTGGTGGCTTGGCCTAGTGATTGAGCATTGAGCTGATAACCCAAGAGTGGCTCAATGACCAGGGGAGTAACTGTACAGTCGGTTGAGCGGTCATTCGAACTGAAAGTAGACTATAGCTAAGTAATTTGCCTTTTTTACTCTGATGACCAAGTCCATGGACGTGCAAAGAAAGTTTTAATTCATTACTAGCAGACATGTCTCCTTGTCGATGAAAATTGCCATATCAATAATTTAACAATAACTGATCTACATCGTTTTTCAATACATTAACAACAAAATTTCGTGGGAACGATATAAGGGAGAAATAGTACGAGTTTATATCGTCAGTCATAATACTGGGAAGCTGGGTAAATTACATTACCCTAAATTACCTCTAACTACTGCTATTCATATGATAACTATTTAGTGTATCTAAACTTTATAATAGTATATCAATATGACTTTCCTTTGGTTTGTTAGCATTACATATAATTTTGCACAGGGAAAATGGACGACTCTTTTTTCACTCTCTCTTGTGAAAATGCATCGGTACATGATGTAAGATTTCTGCATTGTGACATTTATAAACGGATCAAATGAAAATGAACACCGACATGACCCTGGGTTTGTCGAATGGCCATTATCAACGTATGTTTCCAATCTACGGAATACACCGACATGGCTTGGGTCGCTCTCCATTTATTGCACAGATACCTTGTGACCAAAATACATTATATTTACATTTTACTAACCTTTCCATTTTGCTTTTACTAACATTTATCAAAAATGCATTACTGTCTGACTCAACGATTAACTGAAATGTTAATGCCATTTAGTCATGAGCCAAAGGAAATATATATGCACGGAAAGGAAACGCTACTATTAACCTTATCTAGAATAGAAAACACCAATGTAATAATTATAGTGAACATAAGGGTGACTATATTGTGTTTTTATGGGGCAACTTAGGTATTTGATTTCCTTATTATTACTCCAACACTGTGCATAAAACGTCGACTATCGGTAAAACGGAAATAGTATTGATGCTATCCTACGGGCACTGGTATTAGACTAGTACAGTGTATTTATCTTGTGAAATATGCAATAACATTAGCCTGCTGCCGAGTGATCGATCTATGATCACCTTTGTAAACAGTTTGGATCCAGATGATCGGTCTCTTATCAGGTTCAAACCTGTGTGACGCCCTGATTATGAATTTTGAAAATGTAATGATCTAATGGATGAACAATTATGTAAAAAAGAGTTGCTTAGCAAGCTAAAGGTTAAATGGACCTTTCCGTTTTTGTTAGTTATACTACAAATAACAAGAAACTCTAACAGCGGGTATATTATTTTACGTTGCATCAAACCTCATTGGCGGGCGCTTTTAACCCTTCGCTTGCTATTCACGTCAATATACCTACCTGTAAATAGTGAAGACCCAGATGAGACAGCTCCTGCAGGAGCTGTCTCATCAGGGTCTGCATTATTTACAAGTTGATTGTGCAACCAGTGCACTCCATAGCAGTGATTGCACAGCGAAATACTTGTACACAGTGAAGATATATGTAATTATACAACAGGGCATGGGTAAAGAAGAAGAAATGTATTTTCAAATTCAGCAAGAGAAGGGTTAAGTTTCTAAACCTACGAGTATCACAGAGCATTTGTGCCAGGATACGGAATTTAAAATAAAATAAAATAACATAATTTGTATTTATTTGATATATCATATATAAGCATAAGATGAAATACCTGTCGCAAGTTATAAGCATGGTCGAAATAAATGCATAGGTTTAAAGATAATGCACCACAGACCGTTGGTAGAGCAGATAGATAGATTGTATTTGTATTACACGTACATGCATACAATATAATATTCATAAAAAAACCTTCCATTCAATGATATAATATTACACAAAAGACATGGTGATGGGCATGGAAATAAAGTGAAAATAAAATAAAGTTAAAGTATTAAAACCAAATATGGTCCCTTTTTATTTTTAATCGTTTAATTACTTTCTAATCATTTAGAAAGATGTTAGCGTACCGAAATATTCACCAGTAAACCTCTAATGTATATATAACAATATAAATAATTTCTTTATAACAGGATTGAACTACGAAACAAATTTAATATATTCATATATTTAATACAAGGTACATGTAACACACTACAGTAAACTGCAACGGAATATGTCTTGAAACGAAGAAGCAAGTGTTGTTTCTTAACCCTTTCCTTCGTCAATAGAGGATATATATATGTAAGAAATAATTACGTCATGGATATTAATAAGATCAAATTGTTATAATAGCACATTAATACATGAATTCTTGGACAAGGCAGAAACTGTAGAATAATTTTATGTTATATCATAAGCAAACATAGCAAAACCCTGCTCAGGCGGCTCCTATAGGAGACGTCTGATCTCGGTCTACTCTGTTTGCAAAGCGTAGAAAGGCGTAGTTTATGTAGTAAAGGCTTAACCTATGACGAAGTAAATCAAAATATGTTATTGGGTCTTAACTCTGGCGATTCAAGTTCAATATAAAATATGTGGTCGCATTAGCGAGTCTTTACTTCATAATGCTTCTATAGATGTACTTTGTCTACAAAATGATTTCGAAGACACTTAATTGCGCAACGGTGTCATATTTAATATTTTACTACATAATTCATGCGATATTTGTACATATCTGATAATGCAATGAGTGTACTTCTATCGGTCATGCAATATAACGTTTTACACCGTGGACGTTTAAAAGTGATTACCTGAAAGTATTATCAACAAATGATTATTTGAATAGATAACTAAGATTATAACGTATTCTCTACGTTTTTATGGTCAATGTTAGATTTACGATATTTACAGCGCCAACCAATAAAGCAGTTATAAGGCATAGTACTATAAGCAACACAACATTTTGCTATTTTAGCTCGGGACTAATTTAGATGACCATTGCAAACAGTCCGAATGTGTTATAACACGACCACTCATCTAGATGCACACTGTTGGGAACATAAACATTTGTTTTTAGAAAGAAAGCGATCGAAAACGTAACGTAGAACCAGTTTTCAGCAACAATTCACCCAGAAGTTCAAACAGATGATTGCTTAATACAGGGCGAATAAAGCAGAAAATTTCGACAGGCACTTCCCGTGCTACTTTCTACCAGCATTAAGATACCACCTGTCTTAAAGATCCAGAAATATATCTTTTTTAATGACCGCTTAACCCATTACCTCATATGCTATTTTTTGATCCAATCGCTTTGAACAAATCTACCGAAAAGGAGCATTAACGATAAAAAGGACACTTTTAGAATGTTGTAGTTAGAAATCATTGTGATAAATAGAGCATTTGCTCCTATAGGAGCAAATGCTCTATTTATAACAATGGTTTCACAAAGTGACTTCTATAGAGCCGTCAAAAGTCGTCAATATGAGGGAATGGGTTAAGACACTCAGGTTGCACTATGCTAGTAAAGTGTATACGAAAGTTTCTTAGTGGTACTATATGAGTGACAACCCCACTCCCGATCATAAATCATCCATTAACCCATTCCGTGCCACAATGACGGGTTTATGATATCACATGCAAACAGTTTGGATCCATATGAGACGCCCAGTAACTCGGCGTCTCATCAGGATCCAAACTGTTTGACATTCTGTTTACTGTTTTATAAAGAAAATGGAAGAAATGCACACACTTACACTAAAAATAAACGAAACTGTGCCCAGCAGACGACATTGCTGGTACCGAAAGGGTTAATCCCGTGGTGTGATAAGCTTTGATGATGGGTTTATGATGACCTAGGTGACCTCACGGTACTGTGATTGACATAATCAACATACAAGGTAATCTTCATCAATTAAATTCAATGAAACACAGAATATTGCTTTGCCCCACCTGCTAAGATATTCCAGCTGTCTCCGATAAGCTTCAATCACTACAACAATGGGGTTACCATAACGGAATGAAAGTATTCAGGTTAATTAAAGTTAATTGGCAATTGAAAGCAAGGTAGAATTGGTTTTCAAGAGACAGATCACCGTGAAACTGAAATTGATTCGCATTGTAAGCTTGTCGTTAAATGTACCACAGGAATAAGAAATTCAATACCCACTTTGAATGATAAAAAACTATAATAATCACACTCAAACACACAGTGACACACATACACGCTCCCCATTGAAACTTGTAAATACAGTAAAATCCCTCTAAAGGTTTTTAGGCTTGTGGCTGCTTAATCAGGGTGAGAGGAGCTTTCTGCATGACTTTCAACATGCATTAATCTATCAGCTGTGTCCAAAACCAATACAGTAGAACCCCTCTAATGCGACCACTTAATGAATAAAAATATATGTCTTTTAAAGCAGATGATTGCTTAATGCAGGACAAAAGTAATGCAGAAAGCTCCTGTAGGAGCTTTCTGCATGACTTTTGTCCTGCATTAAGCTACCACCTGCCTCTACAACCCATAATTATACCTCTTTTAGGTGGTCGCATTAGCAGGGTTTTTCTGTATTTATACCAACTTTAATGTCCGGTGTATAAAGGTTTTACTTATACAATATGAGTAATATACAAGATACTCGTATGCCATAAATCGTTCGTTATATTTATATGGGTAGGGTTTTAGGGAAATATGACTCTGTGTAGGTCTTATAGCGCCAAAGAAATGATGATTGTGGAGGAGCACCAGAAGCACAACTAAGTGTTGGCGCGAGCATGCACACGCACTTACACACACGCGCGCACACACACACACACAGATGCGCACACACGCGTACTCATTATTACATTAAAAAAGGAGGATGGCAACTACCATTTGGGGTTTAAACCATGGTTAGGGAGATGCGCCCAACCTCACACTTATCCCATCTTAACCCAATAAGACGGATCGGGTAAATAGCTATAACCCCCGCCTGACTGCCCCCACAGCATAGGTAATGGCTAACACAGCAATGTATATGCATGTAAAAGAAGTAACAATATATACTTGTATATAGCAACTAGTTTCATTAAACGCACGATCTAATCCCGGTACGTGCTTTTAACTCTGTCACTGCCAATGTCACATCTATGATTAACTCTGCAAACAGCTTTAATCCGAAGATAACGAAAAAACACAATATAACAAACGACGGAGTTTTGAAGACGACAACATTTGGCAGCGAAAGAGCGAAACTAATGTAATCTGAAGCCGGTCAGAAATGTACTCGATGGCTTTTCTCAAGCTAGAGCAATTGTACAGAAGTCATTGTGGGTACGACAAAATGAACCACATACACATATCCAATGTCCCAAATCCGTCTCAATAGTTTAAATTCCATCATCATAAAGTATTGCACAAGAAAAGAGTGAAGTGCGTTGATCGATTGTAGAGGGATATACCACTTAACATGCATTGCGTTGCAATATCATTGGAGTATAGCCTTTTTTTCTGGCGGATGCTTATCGATAAAGGCATGTGAGATTACTAACTTACATTAACATTTAGTTTCAGCTAGATGTTAGCTACGTACAGTAAAAACCCTTTACTGCGACAACTTTATGAATAAACAAAAATGCATTTAAAAGCAGGTGGTCTCTTTATGCAGGGCGAAAGTTATGCAGAAAGCAGGAGCTTTTGCATAACTTTCGTCCTGCATTAAGTTACCACCTGCCTTTAAGACCCAGAATTAGACAAGTTTTTTTGTGGTCGCATTAGAGGGGTTTTACTGTAGTTATATAGCATATTCGTATCTCTACATTAGAATGGATCTAAATGTTTGCATAGATATTATACTGCTTCCAGTAGATAAAGGTTATCTCAAAATTGAGTTTATGTTGCTAATAATTTAGTGTTAGCAGATTTGATGACCATAATTTTCGTTTGAAACTGCATTTCTTCGCAATTTTTTTCTCATGTCAAAATAATGGTTGACGTGTTTTAGCTACCATATAAAGGACTATATCACACAGAGTCCTCACAATTGCAATCCTCTTATATGATATTGATTTGATAATTGATATAGCTGACAGCGTGTATCACAACTTAAGTATTAACCTTTCGGGTGCTGCTTTTTCAAAGTGGAATGCTCCATTATTGTTTAACTGCAGAGTCAATTCACTACTTTGTACGATGGTTTTGAATATCAATCAGTGCAGACCCTGATATTAGGGTGCATGTAGGAAATATCTGGTCTGGGTCTACATTGTAAACGCAATAGGCCATGCCCTGCATTTCAAAGGATCACGCAAAAACACAACAACGGGAAAAGTATACATTCTAAAATAAATATATCATACTTAATCATCGCTCCGATCGGGTAGGCAAACAAATACGGGAAAGTGTTGATTTATTTTGTTTTGAAATAAAATATTTATAATAGATTTGCCAATTTGTCTTAGTCATCCTGTTATGCGACCTGGAAGGAACGTGCCTTAACATGCAAATGTTGATGAGGTGTACACGGGCGGGATCCAGATGCAATGAGACATATTTTGATATCTCATTTGAGACCAAGGAGGATTAATAGAAGTTGTTTACACTTGTGGAACAATAAGGATCGCTAGACAACACTTTCAGAGACTAAACACATAAATCAGTAGGTGTCAGTTAAGAAGATCAAGGTGATACGATTATATAATAACTCAAATTATCCAACTCGTATACATGTAATCGGAAGAAAATATAGATAGTAAGAATGTGGTTTTGTTCTCTGAACTTGGGCACGTCTGATTTGGAAATATCGAAAATCAAACGCAAATAATTAAAAAAGTACAAAGTCGCATCGTAACCCTTTCACCAACAATGTCGCAAACATGCACCACGACAAATAGTGCAGCCCCAGATCAGGTGCCACATTGAACACCTTAGAAATTTAGCATCGAAAGGGTTAAATTGAAATATGGTAAAAGTAATATTATATTAATAATGTAGCCATTTAGGTGTCTGTGAAATGCAACATAAATTCATAAAATGAAAAATAGAATGTGGTAACACTTGCTCAGATTTGTTAATGTTAACGAATAAACAGTAAATCTTCATTATATGGCCCAAACAGAGTTATATCATTTGATATTAGATATTTATAAAGCATTAATCAAAAACAGTTTATCTTTAAACAACTCTTTGTATCATTTATTCACAAATGCCGTAGTTTTGCTTTTACGGGAGATGTCCCAAACTAATGTAGACAATGATGTTAATTTCCAGAGGAAGAAAAATTGTTTACGGCATCACTCGTGCATGTGACATGGTTTTGTATATTGTTTTGACTGTACTAGCTATTTAAGACAAAATGTTGTAGAATGCGTGAATGGGTTCCGGGTATCTTTCAACTAGAGAAAGTTAAGACTATGTACAGGTAAATATCCGCTAATATTTCTCCTGAAAAAAGTAAATACAACCTAAACCCAGTGAACGAGAATGTGATGCTTGGTATTTACCTTAACCCATTACCTCATTTACAGGCCATTTTTCGATATAACCTCTTTGAATAAATCTATCGAAATGGAGCATTAACTAGAGAAAAGGAAAAGTTTAGAATTGTGTAGTTTGAAACCATTGTAATAAATGGTTTCCCAGAGTGACTATTACAGAGTCGTCAAAAGTGGTCAATATGAGGGAAAGGGTTAAGCATGTTATGGACAAATGTAATATTGCATCTGCAATATAGTTTGACACCAAATGAGACGCAATGTACATCTATTGTCAACGTCTCGGGATATAAACTGTTTGACACATATGAAATATACAGTTGAACTTCGATATCTCGAACTCGGATAGCTCGAACTTCGGGATAACTCGAACAAAATGTTCAGTCCTTCCAAAACTTACAATATATAATTGCTCTAAAATATATCGCTACAGATATCTGGAAACACATGTCACAGCTTAATACAGGTCTAAAGTAATGCTGAAAGCTCCTACAGGAGCTATATTAAGCTGTGGTATTGAGAAATTATTCAGATTAGAAATTGGATAACTCGAATTAATTTGTATGGTCCCTTCAAGTTCGAAGTTCAACTGTATATAAAAATATGTATTTGAAAACAGTACTGTTTAATCGATAAATACGAAAGACCCGTATGGAAATACTGATTAGCATGATATATGATAGCCATCTATTCCGTTAACCAATTACCTCATAGGCTATTTTTAGATACACTCTCTTTGAATAAATCTAGTGAAAAGGAGCATTAACTAGAGAAAAGGAAAAGTTTAGAATTTTGTAGTTTGAAACCATTGTGATAAATAGAGCATTTGCTCCTATAGGAGCAAATGCTCTTTTTATCACAATAGTTTCACAAAGAGACTTTAACAGAGTCGTCAAAACCCGCCAATATGAGGGAATGGGTTAATATGCATTTCTACACCTTTTCAAACAGAGTAGACACAGATTAGACGGCTTCTGTAGGAACTGTCTGACCATGGTCTGCTCTGGTTCATTATGGACTATTATGGATATGATTCTACAGTTTCTGCCATTGTCAAAAGTGTCCTCCGTATTCGAGTACTCTTATAAAAATAATCTAACCAGTATGCATGATGCTATTATGATGCTATTATGACTTACATCCATGGTGTAAAGGGTTAAGCTGTTTTCTACTTAAATGAACAGTGACAGTACTTTGCCGTTGTTCTTAGTTCTTATATACCAATGTCCCGTGATTAGGTTTGTGCCGTGAAGCAGCAGATTGCTTTCATCCAGCTACGTTCCAGCTAATTCGACGGCAGTTTCTTAATTTGATCAGTTCAGTGCAATTGAGATCATTACGTAGTATTAAGAATACTCTTTCATTTCTGATGTTACAAAACATTAGTACACCAGTGGCATAAATCTACGTTTACGTTTAGGTGCTGAATATTATTTGTATTTTTTGTCAAAATATAAAAACAGAACTGTAGTTTTATAACCATTCGATATATTTGAAAAAATAAATAAACGGAATGTTTACATGAAATTGTAAGCTTATGCTCATGCTAATCTCATGCTAAGCCAAAATCATTGTGAGGTCATGTTCATGCTAATCTCATGCTAAGCTTGGATCAATGTGAGGTCATGCTCATGCTAATCTCATGCTAAGCTGACATCATTGTGAGGTCGTGCTAGGAACGTATTGACCGACATGTGCAAAGTGTTTAGCTCGGCGTCTCATCAGGGTCCATGCTGTTTTCTACTCAGCCACTAGTTTTTAGAACAAATAGGCAAGTGGATAATATTTATCTACAAGTATAATACATTAAAATAAAACATGATTAGGATGTACTTTCAGCTGACAACACTTTTCGTAGAATGAGAATGGCTTGTGAGCAAATTGAATGTTATGCTTAGCCATTGGAAATAAAAGACATCATATGTTGAAATAGTGGGATAATACGATTCATTGGTTATAAAACAGTTCTGCTGATTATGAGTAGTCAGGCTTGAAATTAAGTATTGGATATGGATGAAAGACGTGCTTTTAATTGTGAAACTGCGTAGGAATCATATTTATATTTGATAACGAAGGAATATAAATGAAAACGATCAGCAACATACATGTATCAAGATTACAGTAAGTGAAACACTTGAACAACTATTTTGAGAACAAAAATAACATCTAGATTCGCTTTGAATTACACATATTGCAAGCTTTTGTTAAATGGTTGAAACTTCCATTTTACGCTAAACGCACATTAAATATAATTATCAAATGCGTGATTTGAGGGTTTGACATTTAATGCAGTAACTTGCATGCTGACACACACATCGCTTATAATAAAACATCATATCTAATGTGCCAAGACGTAAATTGTATGCTATCCCATCAGAAACGCATTATTTCAAATACATGTAACGTCAATATAGGCTGATTTATAATTCGTTCTTTAGAGGCTATATCTGTGTTACTCTCATTCCAAGTCCAGCACATTCAATAGTTGTTTTAATTGTGGTTTATGACTTCTTTCTACTCAGAACCTGAAACCTAAATATAAAATAATATATAAAGAGTACTATTGTCTTGCTTAACCATTTCAATGCTGAATTGTCAAGTGGATTATTCCAAGGCTACAAAAGGTCAACCTTATCGTGAACATTCAGGGATATGTTCTACACCATGTGTAACTACAAACAGTACCGAGCCTGATGGGGTGACTCCTTTATGACCCCTCTCATCTGGATCTACACGGTTTGCAAATGTCATTAGTGACTCGTGTCATGCCGTTGAGGCTTAATGTTTTATTACGGTTAAATGACGAAAACAATGTCATGGTCCGTTTTAAATGTAAAATCTCTTTCCTTAAACAGGGTTTCAATGATTTTAGATGATAATCAGCCTTCAATATGCTGAATAATTGAAAGCAGCTCCTTCTGTTATGAATATCAATTAAAGAAAAGGTTACAACAACATTTATCACACTCAGGAGAACATTATTATTATGACAAACGGTGCAGAACATGATCGAGTGGCTCAGGGAGAACAATTTGATCTGGGTCTACACTGTTTGCAAATGCCATACACTAGAACCTGTCATAGATGGCCCTCAAAAGAGGTATTAATGTGGGTCTGTAAAGTAGGTGGTAGCTTAATGCAGGTTGAAAAATATACAAAAAGCTCCTCTAGGGGCTTTCTGTATTACTTATGCCCTGTATTAAGCATTATTACCAGTCAGAGTAAATCCTTGGAATTTGATTGGTCAGTTTGCCAAAAAATGCCGGGGTGTACAGTACCGTATTCAGCGGCTTCCACGGAGAATACAGAATTATTCAAATTTGACGCGTGACGTCATTCGTTTTGTTTTTATGTCTCGATAGCGTCATAACAGCAACTCGTCCGATTTGTCTAGTAGTGGGCGGAGTTTTGTTGCGCATGCGCACTGGAAGGTTTGTCTTCGAAAGTTAGAGTCGATTTTATAAAATTTATGAGGAATAGAGTCTGAAATTTTTCAAAAATGCGGCTTGTTGATTGGATGGAAAAGTAGGGCAATCACTAATTTTAGCGTCGATTCGAAATTTCATATCGTCCTTACTCCAATAATTGTGGATGGATTACGACCAAATAATCGATAATAAACGTAAAAAATTGTACTTCATACGTTCTTCAATTTAACACGATCAACTTATCAGTACAACGTGTTACCGTTGATGTTTACAAGTGAAGTTTCAATTCCTCTTTCGAAATTGCTCTGAGACGACGTCATATTTGCTCTGTGATGACGTCATGTTTTCTTTGTCATGTCGTCATACAATTAGAGATCAAATGTCAGCAAAAAAAGAGTTGTTCGTTTCTTAATTAGGTAAATCGGATCTCTGACTGGTAATAAATTCGTTACACGGTAATTTGGCAGGGTGTACGGGCTGGTATGACCGGGTTTAGACACGTATTTCCTTCGGCTAACGCCTCAGGAAATACGGGATCTAACCCGGTCATACCAGCCCGTACACCCTGCCAAATAACCGTGTAACTAATAATAATCTGTTTTAACGACCCTTATGTTCAATAAATAAATGGCCGCTTAGGACATATTCTACTGTATATACCCGGTCCCCGCACACTAAGGGATGAAGATAATGTGTGCCATGAACGGAGTAAACCTAATTAAACTAAAATGCGATATTATCGCTCATATGTATTAACGACTTGTGCAAGCTTTTTGAACAAAAATAGAGTTTAATTAACATAATGATCTCTATGACATGGGTGCGTATTGATAAAGCTCTTAATAAGACAAACAAAAAGTCCTTAAATATTGAATATTCCCCCCCTAACCTGGTAAAACCATTAAAAGTGAAGTTGTTCTTGAGAAATGAAGGTTGACATAATGTACGTATTTATTCACAATATTATAAGAGTCAGCGTATGAATATTTACTCAATAAATTTGCTAGAAATTTAGACAGGAAAATACTCCTTAAGTTATACATAGGTTACAATATTCCCAACTTAATGATTATTTGCCCAGATGTATACAAAATAGTGTTCAAAAGACAAAATTGGGAAGGGGTTCGTAAAGTATCTAAATGTCTTAACATTTAATGCTTAATGCTATATGAGCTTTCTTCATTACTCTTGGCCTGCATTAAGCCACCGTTTGCCTTAAAGACTCATAATTAGACCTTCTTTTGATAGCTGCTTAAGACAGGTTTTATTGCATATTGTCATGCTGTGACTAACAATGTCATGATACGTACTATTTCTAAATATATACCACCCCCCCAAAAAAAACCAAAAAAACAACAACAAACAAACAAACACACACACACCAAAAGCAACAACAACCGAAAACTATAATGCGTAAAGCACTGTAACTATCGTACGACGGACTTCAATGAACAGGGAATTTTCGGTAAATATTCAAAAAACTGTTTGCCGTGTACATGTACGCGCTTTTAAAGTTCATACAGATATATCTTGAACGCCAATATATCCTTCATTATGTATACTGGTTCCATCCTATTACTTGAGGAAACTGACATGAAAGTGATGGAGTTGGCACTGGAGGGTTATTATTCTGAAGCAAATGTTGGTGTCATAGGGTGAAAACTACAGAAGTATCGAAATAAATAAATTTACCAGCAGTATTGTGTTAATTTTACTTTGATTGCCCATTTCTAGATCAATTTATCCGCATGTTTAATACAGTTAAAGGGACATAACTCAAACTAACACTTTATACTAACCGGACATCACGTGATTGGCAGCGGAATTTTCGAAAATATAAACAGTCGCCATATTTACTTTAATTATGTTGATAAACTCTGAAAATAATTTTTTTTATTCAGGTAACTATATTCTCGATTCATATATTCTAACATTTTATAGATAATGACACTGTTGGGGTTTCATACATTCTAGTAAATGTACCTTTTCGTTGTTTAAACCTTTTTTTGTAATTTGTACTAAGTAGAGTGTTTATGGCTATGCGAAACCCGTACTTTTATCATTATTGCACAATGCGTATGTTTATCATTGTATTTATGTATTAATTTGTGTGTATTCTTATTATTGTTATTTGTTATTTCAGATGATCATTATGATATAATTACCATGATCTGGAATAGTCGAGGAATTAAATCAATATATATGACAAAGATATTGGTGTAGCTCCTCAATACATCCCGAACCCCAAATATATACAGTCTAACCCTGACAACGGCGCCCAAACAGGTAAATGAAACTCATTGCTAGCACACGTTACCATATTCATTGTGTATTGAGTATGATGGATATCAGTTTATTTGACGGCATGTCCATTACTGATATACTAAATGCCACTAGGAGTTAAGGACTATGAATGAGTACGGGTATGCTGATTGGTATTTAGAGTCACAAAGGATATCAAAGGCATACACACACGTGTTTTTCTATTTAAAAGGAATGCTATAGATCAATATCAAACATGTGTTTTACATTTACACGTACTAACACCAATACGTACATAAAGTCTATACAACTTTAGGTGTTAACGCCAAGAAGCGCCTTAAGGTTACCTACTGTTCAATTGTCGGATAATTATTACTACATTGTCTATTGTCGTAGGTTCATATGCTTTACGTAATCGCGAGAGCATATTATTTCCAGGCATGTCCTTCACCATAGGTATATCTAGGAGGTATCGTAGGCACTTAGACCACTGTCTAAAACCATCAAAACTGTATAATCATCATCAATGCCGTCGTCGTGTCTTCTCTTAACACAGGCTAATCTGAAGCTTATCATCATCTATAGTTAAAATAATGCAGTAAAACCCCGATAGTTCGAACACTACATCAAGTATCATTATTGGTATTGAAGACAGATAGCATATTAATGTATGGTATAAATCATGCAGAAAACTCCTAGAGGAACGTTCAGCATGACTCACACGCTGCATTAAGCAGACACCTGCCTAAAACATTATTTTTTCATTACTAAAATGTCCAAGTATCGGATGTTTACTGTACTTGAATGTGATGTCTATGCTACGTCTTATTGGTATTTTATTCCTGTATCTTGCACTGAGCTATACTCAAATTTGATGTCATATTTCATTTGAAAAAAAACATTTCTTCATCTCTATCTCCCGAAGCAGAATTGGAATAGTATGAGCAAAGGTGAAAACGTGTGTGTTACTGAACATGTGTTCCTCTATAATAAAACCCACACTGTTGATAAATCGCAAGAAAGCTTTGGTTTTAATATGTACTCTCGTTTATCCCATAAACGAAGACAACTACCTCTTTTACGCCCGTATGTCTATCTGCAGACAAGTATAGTTCTAAGTATGATTATTTCTACTGCAAAAACATCCTGTTGCATGTTCGCCGTCTCACATAGTCAATTGTCGAATGGTGTCTTTAAATATAAAGCATAAATCACAATGATGGATAAAGTGGTCATTAACTCAACACGAGAAGTGCCTTTACATCCAATAATGAATCATTAGCGTTGACCGAGAGGACGCCAGAAGGATGTGATATGATCGGAATTACACACCTTAGTGACAGGCCAGTATGGAAATTGTAGTTTTCCTGAATAATTCATTATAGTATTTGACAATAGAACGAAACTCCGCAGTAACTGGCGTTGAATGTATGTAGTCTGACTGCTAGCTATGACCTCTCTACATACATGTACCATACGATAGTGCAAATACTATTTAAAATCGCTATCTATGAAACACGTGTTTGTTTGTGATTTTATTTGCATTTTCCACCATATTCACATTGTAGGCACGATGTATTCATCGACATATTTAAACGATGAATTAACCCCCTTATTCATTAGTATTCTTCAAAGATATGTCAGTATAAAAACACGTATCATGTCGTAAAAATGCATAATGTACTTGCACATGCATAATAAATATTTCTAATACATTTTAGATAGAGTAAAACCCTCCTATACCGGACGTTCAATTTACAGTAAAACCTCTCTATCACGGCCAATAAATTGTGTTAATTTGCTGGTATTTAGGGCAGGTAGCTGCTTAAAGCAAGGTGAAAGTAAAACAGCACGCTCCTATAGGAGCGTACTGTTTTACTTTGACATTGCTGTAAGCAACCACCTACATTTAACACATAATATTTGATGTTATTTTGTGGCAGTTGTATCAATATCGGTCTTGCGGATGGGTGGCAGCTTAATGCAGCGTTAACGCCAAGCAGACCACTCATAGAGGAGTTTTCTGCATTTTTTCACCGTGCATTCAGCAACCACCTGCCTAGAATTATCTAAATGCCTCTCTACTAGAATTCCGGTTTGAGGAGTTTTACTGTACATGTACATACTTTTTACAGGCAACGTTGAACATTCCGAACAGGTTAAGCATGCCTTAAGTATCGGTCCTGGAGATAGGTGACAGCTTAATGCACGTTTAAAGCCATGCAGAACGCGCATAGAGGAGTTTTCTGCATTTGTTCACCCTGCATTGAATTGCCACCTGCCTAGTATCTAAATGCCTCTCTATTAGAATTCCGGATTTACTGTACATACTTTTTACAGGCGATATTGAACATTCCGAACAGGTTAAGCATGTCTAAGCTATTATACCTTTCAACAAATTTATCTATCAAACTTGTGAAGTATATCAGTTTCGTCGAAATAATGCACGTTAACTTTATTGTTTGCGTGCCGATGCGTATCAATCATATTCTATCTAAAGAGAACGTTTTTGGTTGGCAACTTGGACAATGATACGTAAAACGTTGCTTACTCTTGGCTTCAACCACGAACGTATGTGTTCCATTTGTCAGTAAGCAACATAAACAAGGTTACATTTTTATCGCCGCTGACAATACCGCATCTGTGATTACCTAGCCAAATGGTGTGGATGTAGATAATACGTCGAGTAACTCGGCGGCTCATCAAGACGCAAGATGTTTGTTACTGTTATAAAGATATCCGAGTTCGCAGTTCAACTGTATTAGCCCTTCGCTTGCTATTCGCGTCAATATACCTACCTGTAAATAGTGAAGACCCAGATGAGACAGCTCCTTCAGGAGCTGTCCCATCAGGGTCTGCACTATTTACAAGTTGATTGTGCAACCAGTGCACTCCACAGCAGTGATTGCACAGCGAAATACTTGTACACAGTGAAGGTATATGTAATTATACAACAGGGCATGGGTAAAGAAGGAGAAATGTGTTTTAAAATTCAGCAAGCGAATGGTTACATAAGTATGATACTCGGAACTCGGACTTTTTCCCCTATATGTTCATCAGGTACTATTCAAGAATGTTGTCAATTACACACCAGAAACACGCCATCGAAACTGACTTAGAATAAACTGAAGCTGACTTAGAATAAACTAAAGTTTGCAACATATGGTAAAGTCGCACTAATATGTCCACTCAAAGGAAGTCTAAATCTGAGTTTTTAAAACATGTGATAGCTTAGTGCAGGACAATAACACATTTGTCTGTGTTAAAATCAAGACATTTAAGTTCAGATTAAGCGTTAATTCAAGTATCGTACCTTATGTTTAAAACAATACCAGACGCGTGTATTAGTGACAAAGCAGTATTGTTATCATTCACTCATTTGATTAGAAGTAAAACTGATATTCCAGAAGAAATATAGGATTATCTCGTTTGGTTTGTCATTTCCGCAGTTCGATGCACATACTTGCAGCACTGATATTTTTATTGATGTATGATCAAGCTATCTGACTGTTTGCATGCTAGACTTGTTTGCTAACCCTTTCGATCCAAATGAGACACTAGGTCACTCGGCCTCCCGTCATAATATAAACTACCTGACACTCGGATTGTAAATTCGAAGAGAAATGTAAGATAAAATAGCGTGCAACAAACAATAACTTGCACACACATAGGACAATTACTCGGCGCTTAAAGTCTCAACAACGCCTTGCAGTAAAACCGTGATATTGCAGCGATAAGCAGGTGGGGGCTGATACTACACACACGACTATACTCGTAAACGGGACTTGAATCTGCGGCAAATCAGACACTTTCCCTGATAGAAACGCTTTTTAATGACTTTGCAAACAGGGTAGACCAAGATCAGACGGTTACTGTAGTAGCTGTCTGTTCAAGATCTAATATGCGTGCTTATGAATGTTTGCTTATAGATGTAACCGTACAACTTTTGTCTAAGCCAAAATTTGCATCATGGAAATTAAATAAATGAATATTCATGAAGTGATGTATTCATGCATAAATCTTCGTAAGAGAAAGGGTTAGTACTCGTACAATATAAGATTGTTTAGCGGAATCTGGCTATAACACACACCCATGTAAGTGTTTAGAAACATGCGGCTATAAAACAAATAACGAACGTTTTGTAAAATATTTCTGTTGTAGATTTCCGCACTACCTCAAGTATGCATTAAGCTACCGACATCCCTGTACTCCATAAACACTCCCTTTTACATTTTCGCAAACAGAGTGGACCACGACCAGACGGCTCCTATATGTCTGCTCAGGGTTTGCTCTGTTTGCTTGAAGAATTAAATAGATCGGATTCTAAAGTGTCGGTCAAGGCCAATACATCCATTATCAACCTGAACCATTACAGTCCGGGGCACAAGTCACTAATGTCCTTTGCAAACAGTGTAGACCCAGATGAGAGCGCTCCTAGAGGGCCCTATCATCAGGGTCTGCACTGTTTCTCATTTTACACTTTTCTTTAGAAAAACCCCTATATATTCACCATAAGCTTAACCTGTTTGAACTTTGGATCAGTCCATTTGAAAAGTAAGTGTTGTAATGGTTAAACTAACTAACACTCACGCAGGGTTAAAGAAACACATGCACACTTTTATACTTCTGGATGGCAGTCATGGTGAGGTTACACTGCATTCGAAATAAAATAATGTGATAAAATATACTGGTCTAAGATAAGAATATTTCTAGCAAAAGCAATCGCAATTTGATCAGCGACTTTGTCGACGTCTTATCTGGATCCAGTCTGCTGGCAAATACCAGTCAAAAACATACTGTTTAGCATGAGAAGTGTTAATACGTAACAATAGGCACACACACAGGCAAAATGAAAGTTTTTTCGTATGAACCTACGTGAATAAGAAGAATCTCATTTCCCTTGATTAGTCCAAGTGTTTACACTTCAATGTATTACAACTAAATTGTAATAAGTTTATTGTTGTTTCCGTTGTTTAGAGTCACTAGGAACAAATAGTTTGCGCGAAGCCATAACCAATTAACAATACATCTCCAAGAAAGGAACCTGTGTCTCAAAATTATAGTTTTATCCATGTTATCAAATGCCTGTTTAACCATTTAAGTCCGTATGTATACATGTACAAGGTATACATAGACCAGAGGGATAATTGTGTGTCTGCACTGTACATCACTAACAATCATATAGCTCTAATGAATGGTCGAACCCTTAAAACTGACATTCCAATTCTATTATTCATCAATTAAAGGCAATTAAATGTATCACTGATTGAAAATACTAAATTCGATTGGCAAACGGTGAAGACTGTCGGAGAGCTCGGTTTCTATTGTTTGCAATTCAAATATATCAGTTTACATTGTTTGCAAACGCCAACACACAGGGAGATGTGTAAATTAAACACTTTCAAAAATAGCTTAATTTATTCCTCCACCAAACCCTATATTGTGACCACTCTGAAAAATCGTCATTTCAAGACGATTCTAAAGAGTCTTCACAACATAGATTTTGGTGGAGAATGAGGATTTTAGTACTTGAGTACGCATCTTTATCCGTTGTTCTGCACATGTTTCCGTTATTCACAGTGCAATATTAGCCATCGTTCGATCATAATATAAGCAATTAGGGGACCATAAAGAACCCATTTTCCTTGCACGCAACGAACTGTAATATTATGAGGAAACAAGTACAATATAAATACCAGTCTTTCTCATGCACATAATGTGTATGACTGAATATAGATTATCATGTCGAAGAATAAAAGTCTGCATACGTTCCTAAAACCAATTCATTTAAACATCTTTCATCAAAACAAACGCGAATAACAATTTCCATTTGTAAACACGACTGGAAAGTACACATTTCAAAGTGTTATAGGACTTCCAGTTAGAAACATTGAATCCCTAGAAATGGAAACGTGGGAAGCAACTTAACATTCATACATTGGTAATGACGGAATGTGTCATTAAATGTATCCTAGAAGCGCCATTGTTTTAATGAGTATAAATATACATCTAACTTGGCCATTCGTTTTTGGATCTGAGTTACAACTCCTTCGAAGAGATACCTATTTTCACCGTCTGAGCCAGATGTATTTATTCGAGCAACAAATACAAGTGACTCCAGCGATTTTGTTCGTTATGCCTTTCTTCTTGCATTTATGTCAAGACTAAATGTTTCGTTAAATCATGTGTGGTTTCCTCAAAACAGATACAAAAGTTAGTTCCTTTTATTATTTCTTCTGTTCTTTCCTTACTGAACATGTTCCGCTTGTGTGATTATATTGCATTCGGCGAGATATAATTATGTGTAGATTGATACACTATGACAACAGGTTATAAAACAATGTGCTGAAAGCGCATTGTGTCAGCTTAGTTGACAATGACCTCTGGCCTTTAAGCTGTGAACATTGACCTTCGTCAAGGTACATTGTGAGTGTTCATTTTTCATATAACATTGTACGCGTGAAGGGTTATTCCATATACAGGAAAACCTCTCTATAACGGCAACTAAATTGTATTAATTAGTTGGTATTTAGGACAGGTGGCTGCTTAAAGCAATGTGAAAGTAAAACAGAACGCTCCTATAGGACCGTTCTGTTTAACTTTATCTTGCTTTAAGCAACCAATTGCCGTTAACAAAAAAAATACTTGATGTAATTTAGTGGCCGTTAAAGAGAGGCTTTATTGTACATATTTTATCAGTTATTGAAAGAATTATTGCTTAAGGTATTAAAATACATGTAAAATGTTAGTAAAGAAAACGAGAATATGCATCGGTGTAACAAAATCATTTCAGTACTGGAATATGTGTCAATTGAAGCTAAAGCACGTGGTAAGGAAACAGCTGTTTGTAACTTTAATTTCCGGATATCAGCGGAAACACGTCCGTCATATACCGAACTCTTTCGTAACAATCAAGTATGTGTACCATTTCGACTGACCCACGTTAGCCATTATTGTTAAATTAATATTTGTAGCGCTGTTCCCAAATCGAACATTGGCATGACGTGTCCGTTGATTTCTTTTCATTACAGGTGATTAGCATTCCGAAAAAATCATATTAGGTAGCATAGCGATTGTTTGTCTTTATTGAAACTGTCCTATGTTTGTTGACAAAACTAACACTATTGAAAATGTTCTGCTTTAGTTGTCAATATTAAGATGTGCTGAAGACGCTGATCTGACACATTTCCCATGACGTAAGTATATACATATTTACCTCGATCTATTTAAGATAGGCATATATCATATAACCTTCATGGCATGAACGAACCAGGGATTGCCATTTCTTTCTAAATTCAGATACGACTTCTAGTACAGTCTAATGTCAAGATGCGTAGTATTAGATATTCAGATTGTGTCCGAGAACATTTGCTCATTAAACTGATTCTGGCGAAATGGAATTAAGTGCACATATAGTTTGAAACATTTAAAACAAAGGCAGATTAAACCATGTCATCTTAAAGACGCTAAATGATGCATTAACAAACACACATGACCGAGATCAAACCGATCCTGCTCTGTAAACTAAATGATATTTAAAGAATATGTTTCTGCTGTTCCTTCTGTGCCTAAAAGAAACTTCCTGTCCATGTTTCAACATAAGGTTCTCTCAATGGTCAATGATTATCACAAGGCCATGAAATCCTGATTACTTTTCGAATGGATATGGGGTAAATAATGTTTGATCTTATCAACAAAGTACATAGCGAGTACGGCCATCTCCAGACCATGTTCACTGTCGACATTGTTACAGAGGATGAAATGTTATCTTCATCGCTTTTAGTTTAACAAGATATTCAAGAAGACTTTCCGAATTAATACCAACAGCTAGAAGCTTGAGTGTTTGAGATTCATCTTGACACAAGTATAATAATCAATACCTGTCTTATTACATGCATATAAGGACTACTTCTTCAATGTGTTGAGGGTGTACGAAAGTCCATTTTGAGTGACCCTCGAAGCTGTAGAAACGGAGATGTACAGTAAAACACTCTAAACCGGACGTTCAGTTTGGAATACATATCTGTCTTGGAGACAAGTGGCGGCTTAATACAAAGTGAAGTCACGCAGAAATGTCCTAAAGGAGCTTTTTTCATGACTTCACCCTGCATTCAGCAGCCACCTGTCTAAAGGAGTCTAGGTTATTCTTTAATAGAATTCCGGTGTTATGGATTTACTATATTTAGGTACCATGTGTATTTCTACACATATAGGATTTCACTAAGAAATAATATACGTGCACGTCTCTCATCTACTGATCTGGCATCTGTTACGCTCCGGTATTACCTAACCTTTGGCCTGCTGAGCAAATTATTTTTCCAGAAAGGTTCCCCTACTACATTTAAAAAAAATCAAGTTATAATCAATTTGTCTACCAAAATGCAATCAGGGTGTCAAACAGTTTGGATCCTGATGAGACGCCGAGTTACTCGGCGTCTCATCTGGATCCAAACTGTTTGCATAGGTATTCACTAATCCGCCCATAGCAGACTAAAGATTAAATGGATTCTGGACCCTGGAAATATGTCCGTATAAGGGAAATATCCATATTGCCTATTATCAATGTTCCCAAAGGCTATATTTATTTAAATTCCCAGTTGCTCTAGTTTTACCACTACAAAGTTCAAGGCAAGTGATTGATAAACAACTCGGAATTAGCGATAACCACACACTTTTCTTATCATCTCTGTTTATTAGCAACTAGATGTGTTAAGACATATTAGCCCTTTCGACAAGTCACCACTGTCCTTAGAAAACAGTGTATACCCATATGACAGGGCTCCTAGTGGAACCCTCTCATCACGATCTGCACCGTTTGACATGTCACACTTTTCTTTAAAATATATCCCTGACACATTCATGATAAACGTGACCAGTCTGAGATTTAGAAAGTCTTTCTGAACATTTTTAGCATTGAAATGGTGAAATCATCAGGGACTGACTGATATAACTGAATCACTTTGGGATTCAAGCAACTGTTAGACTTACATACAAAAAGGTTTGGAAGGGAGAAAAACATGGCCTATCCTGTCAATTTCAATTTCAGTAAAATTGTAAATATATGTTTTCTTGGACATGGTATAATTATAATATCGTTAACTCTTTCTGTGAGGGAATTCAGTCACCAATGTTTTTGTCGAACATTGTACATCCAGAATAGAGGATTGCTAGAGGAGCCCTCTAATCCTGGTCTGTACAGTTTGTCGTGCTATATTTTTCTTTAAAACGTCTCTGAATATTCACAGTAAGCTAAACTCGTTTGAATTTTGGAATATTCTATTTGAAACTTCAGGGTTGGAATTCTTGGATAACTGCTTGAACAGCTGTTTGAATATATTTTATTATTATCTTAAATGATGTCTAACTGTGAATTCAGCATGGATAGATAACTAGAGAAGAGAACTCAGTCTGGTTGTTTCTATAGATACCATACTCAAGTTCAAATGCAGATGCACTAAAATGTTAACACATTCGCTGTCATATTCAGATATGTGATTACCAATGCAAACATCTTGGATCCAGATGGGACGCCGATTAACCTGTCTCATCAGGATCAAAACAGTTTGGAACTGCTGTAATGGTTTTAAAAGAAAGTAGAGAAATTTTGAAATAAATATCAACAATATAGTTGAACAGTGAGCATATGTAAACAGTGTCATGTATATTGCAAAATGACTAACTGTTTAATAACCGGTACCAACAAATGACGTGAAAGCAGTTTTCATAAACCATCAGTATAGTCAACCCTTTACACGATATATGATTGCATTAACCCTTTCGCTGCCAATGCCGGATCTATCTGTGATTACCTATGCAAACAGTTTGGATCCAGTTACTGTTACTATGTTTTTTTAAACAAAAATGAAGAAAATGAAAATTTGTAGCAGACGACAAAGTTAGCAGACGACAGAGTTTGGCAGCGAAAGGGTTAAAAATAAATTCCTACGAGACTCTAAGTAACTCCGCACTCCCCCATCCGAAACGTTTGATATCCTTTTAAGTCCAAGGAAATTGACATAAAGCCCGCTTATTTAAACTGAATAGAAGAGTGTGAAGTCTACAATGTCTTACGTGCATTTAATGCAAGCGCACGATCCCCTTTCACTGACCTCTCTTTGGATCAAATGGCGTTAATATTGATAGTTGATAGTTATAGCTGATAGTAGTGGAAACAGTTCTTATCACTCAGCTGTTGTGAACATGTTTGCAAACCGGTTATTCAATTTAGTGTAGATATCGGTATTGGCGACATGTGGCATCTTCATGCAGGGTGGTGGTCTAGGAGCTTTCTGTATGACTTTCACCCTGCATTAAACAGCCGCCTGCCTAAAAGTGTGTAAATTCTTCTCTACTAGAATACCGGTTTAGAGGGGTTTTACTTTATATCCTACACTAATCATCATCGCCATACAAATACAGTTGAACTTCGATATCTCGAACTTCATTGGACCATACAAATTAGTTTGAGATAACACTGGTTCGAGTTATCCGATTTATAATCTGACTAAATTAAAGTTCACAGCTTAATGCAGATCAAAAGTAATGCTGAAAGCTCCCACAGGATATTTCAGCATTAATTTAGACCTGCAATAATAAGCTGTCACGTGTGTTTCTAGATATATGTAACGATACAGTTTAGAACAAGTCTGTATTGTAAAATTTGGAAGGACCGAACTGTTAGTTCGAGTTATCTTTTAGTTCGAGTTATCCAAATTCGAGATATGGAAGTTCAACTGTATATGTAAAGAAGCAATCTTTACTGAAAATCCGTAAGTACATATTAATAACACAAGGCTTAAAGATAACAAATAGCTAAGTATAACTGTTTTAGGAAGCGTTATAACAAATCTCATTTCGCGACTAATCGAAATTCCGAGTTCTCATTTCCAACTCCGAATTAAGTCCATAATGTACTAAAGAATATATGAATACATGCATTTTATGCCAACTGTAATTCATATGATTATATTAGACCCTTGAATTACCTCAAAATGAAACACAGAAAATCCATGTTCAAGTATTTGACAGCAAAACGAGTATAATGAGCTCATGTATATTTCACACAAGTCTTACACGATTATATAAGACTGTTTAAGGACTTCTAAATGGAACAAAGACAAACTAAAGATAAATGTATTTATTATACGAGCAATCACAAATGTAATAACGTAAAGAAAATGGTGTTTCAGTCTGCATTCAGACCATGCTTGTGTCATTTGTCCTTAGGTAGTTACTGGTTAATTCGTAATAGTGTATGCAAGCTGACCTGTTGCATACACATACATGTATCGTTTAACCCTTCGCTTGCTGAATTTTAAAATACATTTCTCCTTCTTTACCAATGCCTTGTTGTATAATTACATATATCTTCACTGTGTACAAGTAGTTCGCTGTGCAATCACTGCTGTGGGGTGCATTTGTTGCACAATCAACTTGTAAATAGTGCAGACCCTGATGAGACAGCTCCTGCAGGAGCTGTCTCATCTGGGTCTTCACTATTTACAGGTAGGTATATTGACGCGAATAGCAAGCGAAGGGTTAAGAGGATTTCAGAAGAGATCACAATCAACAAAGACAAACAAGTGTATAATTCTTGACCCTTTAATCCGTAATTATTCATGTAAGAAATAATGGCATCATGAATATAAATTAGATTAATTATTATAATAGCACATAGACACTTGCGTTTTTGGTTATGGCATGAGTGGTAGAATCTGGGTCGACTCTGTGTGCCATTGCGTGAATATGCGTTTATTGAAGGAAATGGTTAACGTATCTACTACATTAAACGCATATTTCAATAAAATCATAAACCATGGTGTATGATATGTTATTATTCTTATAAAGAGTGTTAATCTGAACTTATATCGACAAATGCAAAACTATTTCCGTCTTTTTGTTGTGCGACAAAATTGTATCGGTCTATTTCCTACAGTTAACGAAACTAAAACGCAGCCCAAAAGAAGACTAATACATGTACATCGGCGAATAACATCGGGGTCTTCATTGTCGGACGCACGAAAGTTGTCTTCTTCGGCGTTTATTCGAACCACAGGGATCTACACCGGTTCATGGGTGGGGGTCTATATGTACATGTACTATATAATAACAAGGATTCCAACTAGCAGAACGAACATCCGTGTACCACAATGAAAACTTACTAGCATAAAACAGTTAGGAACTATGGGAATTGGACATGTGACGACGCAGTGGTATTCTTGACAGTTCATCAACCGTCGAACGATGTCCCGCCAAATTAAAGATATTCAGATGTCCGAATAACTGGTCCCAGGGGTACTTATAACTAGTATTAAATTATGTTACGAACTAAAACACATAGCTCACTCCTAAAACGTGTCTGTGTATAAGAGATGAAGCAAATATCTCTGCTACCTATGTGCCTCGTAATAATACACCTGTTACCAGAATATAAAATTAGGCAATTTAAATAGCATAGCTTTTTGCAAGAGTTAAACTTACATTTTATGCGAGCAAAATCCCGACTAGCGAATTAATTGTATAATGATACATTGACCGCAAGATTTACAAATGATCTGTTTACTTAAACTACATATACTAAATGTTAATCATATACGCCATAACGATATGAATAAATAATAAAACCGTCACTTCTCCACCAAACCCTATGGTGTGAACACTTTTTAGAACAGTCTCTTCGGGATGATTCAAAAGAGTGGTCACAACACAGGATATGGTGGAGAAATAGAAAAGTTGTTATTGAAACTTTATTCATTTACGCAGCTTTTCTAGACCTCTTTAAACTAATTCCATGTTAGGTTTATATCAAACATGTAGACAGATAAACAGAATGTTGCGACATATAACATTGTAAAAGTTCAGTAGACCTTATTATAGTATTATATTTAAACTACATACTAATTGTTAAACATAAACGTCATAACAATATGAAAGAGATTAAGACAGAACTATCTACATATCATATATATATATACCGAGCTACAGATGCGAACTCAAATAATAAAATCGTCACTTCTCCACCAAGCCCTATGTTGTTACCACTTCTTCCAGACGATTCTAAAGAGTGGTCACAATACAGGGTTTGTGGAGAAATAATTCTTGAAACTGTTTTAATTAACGCAGCTTATCTTAACCTCTGTATACTAATCCCATGTTAGTTCAATAGTTACATATCAACAGTTTCTATTCTCATCTTCTGACCATTCAACTGAAACGTTTGACATTACCCGCCTAAAAACCAGACAGGGATACAAATATGTAGGCAGATAACAGAATGTGTCTCTTGCGACACATAACATTGTGAAAGTTCAGTAGACCTTATTATAATAGTTAGCTGTCTATTCTTTCTTTGCAATTTAAGTTTTCATTACATTGCAATACATCGTTACTGATTAGAATCCAATAGCTATTTTTTCTATCTTGTCATCTGACATTTAAGCTTGCTTTTTTAAAGTTTAGATAATTCGCAGGGCTGGGAAGAAACTCAAAAGATAGTAATCGTATTTAATCAGAATTGGGAAGTTACTTGGAATAGTCTCGCTATTGCAACCACTTAATATATTAACAAAGGAGACTGTAAAAGCAGGTAGTGTGTTCCCCCAAGAGGAACTTTCGGCATACATTTTGTACTAATCAGACACAACATATCATTTTACTCCATAAATAAGCCTGTCTACGCTTTTGCAAACAGAGCAGACTAAAGTCGAATTGCTCCAATAGGAGCCGTCTGATCAGGGGCTGCTTCTAATACAGAGCGGAGTCTACAGTTTCTGCTTTTGCAAATATTGTATGTGTTAATACACTGGTTTAAAAATAACCAAATAAATATCCATGATGTCATCCAGAATTATACGGCTTTGAATGGTTGTAAAAGCGAGATTTATCTGTATTTATTTATCTGCCCTCCTACATTTGTTTTTCTTTCTTTGTGTGACCGTTCAATTTCTCATTGATTCTCATTTTGTATTTATCTCTATATGTATCTTGTAAATCTCAGTTGGCTTCTTGTCTTTTCAAGAGTGTCTGCTTTATTTTACTTTTCAGATTAAACACGTATAATATTAGATGCAATGCGGTTGCAAGTATGCCATATTCCGCACATATTAGACGCATTGATTGATTCCCCGTTAGTATTTTTGGTTGCCAAAGGTCCGCATTTTGCTATCTAATACAAGTTGGACTTTTTAACACACACACACTTGTGTTATCTCGACAATGGGCCAACCATTCCTGATACTATCATACTTGCTGTGTGTTAGAAAAATGGACACAAGAGTAATATGTTTTAACCTTTGATTTGACCCTACTTTGGATTGAACTGAGACTTTCCGTTTCAAAAGCATACGCACTGTGAACTGGACTAATCCAATGTGTGTATGTTTATTCTGCCAAATTCACATTTCTAGTGGAATTGCCGTTACAAGTTATTAATCAGTTCACACTCTAACAGTACAAATTGTCGCATTGCGACATTCAACGGATTACGAATTACATTATTCGTCTGTGATCAACCCTTGCTGTGCGGCAATCGAGTAAACAAGTTGTAAACCATTCAGACTCAGATCAAAAGGTTCCTTAGGGAACCCTATTATCAAAGTTAGCACCAGTCGTCGTAAAAATATTTCCTTCAGTGATACATATTGAAACAATGTAACATTGTTTAATTGATGTCCAGAAAACACAAAAGAGAGCCAGGTTTAATTATTCAGCAGAGTTAACTTAAAGGTTAATGTGGCTTCATTGTGATCGCATTTGACGATCCTTGAACTAATATGTTGATTACGTTAACGCCACTCTTAATTCATTGGAAACGATGTATTTCATTGCCATACAATGCAAAGTATTAAGGTTCGACTTTCAGAAATGCCCCAGAGAAATGTCTGTAAGTATGTGTTGTTAATTGATACCGTATATCAAGCGACCCAACGCACATACAAAAAATAGGTTCGAGCCAATTTTAGTCAATTGCACAACACACACATAATGCAAGATGAACTATCCCCTTGTTCCTTTCAATCCCTTCCCATACAGACTGCATCCTTTAACATTTCGAACGTGGCACAGGAATAGTAATATCACAGGAACGAAATAATTATATCGTTGAGACATCTGGCAAACACAAATGGACTTCTACATATTTAGATACGTTTGAAATACGATCATTGGCCTTTATCCCGCTATTAGCCACCTACCTCACATTTGCAAACAGATTGGACCCAGATAAGGTGCCGAGTAACTCGCACACTCTTCAAGATTCAAGCTTTTGACATTTGGTCAATACAGTAAAATCTCGATTATACGAACACTCAAGTACGTATCATTTTCGATCTTTAAGGCAAGTGGCAGTTTAATGCAGGGTGAACGTCAAGCAGAAAGCTCCCCTTGGAGCTTTCTGCACTACTTTCACCCTGCATTAAGCAGCAACCTGGCTACAAAGACATAACTACTGTATTACTACAATTTCGTAAAAATCGAATTTTTCCTGTCGATTCTCAAACGTCCCACAAATCAGAGACATTTTTTCAAGCCGAATAAGTGTTATATCATTATATATATTCGCATATATACATGTTTACCATACTATACATTGAAACACTGTTTTTTGTTTTATAATTTTCAGTACAGTCAAATATGTACAATAACCCATAAAGAGATAATACATCGTATATTAATGACAATTTCAAATACTAAACGGAAGGTAAAACTATAGCTGTACATGCTGTTCTGTAAAGTGTAATTCTATGTAACCCTTCTTTCATACAAACATGCCTTTACAAATAGAGTAGACCCAGTTAAAGCTGCTCCTATTGGAGCTGTCTGATTAGGGTCTGGTCTCTTTGATTATGTTATAATACAGACCTGATTGTACTGTTTCTGCTTGAGCTAAAATGACTTGTGTCATCATATGTCATTATGATATTTATCTAATTGGTATTAATCATGCAATTATTTCTTACATACAAAAATGAATTAAAGCATTTTTCTAATTTGTAATCTATTTTTCTTTTTGACTAAATTCACATTTCATTTTTATCAAAAAGACCAATAACACTGTTATTATGGTTATGTCTTCTTCAAATATTTGATTACAAAAGAGAACAACTGGTCATTTTAAATCTCACGTAATTATATGTATATAGTTGTAACTTAAATTATACCAACCTGAGTTAGTTTTGTATTAATATTTCCTCTTTTGATAATATTTCAAATGTAATGTGTATGATTCTCCCCAGGAATAAGATACATGATCAAGTCCTTTCCGATAATATCTTCGAATGAGTGATCGAACTAACTAGGAACTAACGATGTCCAACTAGATGTGATAAATACGTTGTTTAATAAATCGGAAAACAGTTCTTTGAGTTTTGCGTGTATTGTTAAAGCACGATGCTAATATTATAGCACTATGTGGATGTACCTGTGAGTATTTATACTAGCGAGCTATTCTGTGCCCAGCAACTGTGGTTTTCCAATACTTCCTTTGCATCCTTAAATAGTTACATTACTCTCTATTTTACTGTAGTCTTAGACTGAGCAACAGATAAAAGTGTGTACCCATGTACTAAAATCGTCATTTCTCCACCAAACCCTATGCTGTAACAAAGGGACAATTCTAAAGAGTGGTCGCAAACATAGGGTTTGGTGGAAAAATAGAAATGTATTATTGAAAATGTTTTTATTTACGCATCTTATCTGGACCCCTGTAGAGACAATCAGATAATATGTTCACCATAAAGCACGTTAAAAGCATATGCATGTTATTATCGCCCATTGTTTTGTTGAGGTACCTGTCAATACTAACTTAAGGTTGAATAAAATGTGTATGAATATATTACAAGCGTGCATACCCTTTGCGGCGTGAGTATTTTTGCACTTTTGATAAATGCTCATGAACATACTCAACAAAACAGAGTCTGCAAGTTGCTCTTTTCACATTGCTACTTTTGCTTTCGACGGATCTCCTACTTTCAGAATTGATACAATTAATCCATGTTTTCCATAATGTTCTATTTCTAGTGTGAAGTACCATTCGTTGTATGATGACACTTATAGCATGATACTTACATCAATATTTTTAACGATATTTAATTATGTTTACTTACTTTATTGCATGTAAACCTAAAAAGGTACTGGGAAACATCTATAAAAGCAAGTGCAGAATTTACGAAGAAATAACTATACAACTACGAACTATACATCTAAAGCAAGGGTATCAAATTAACCGTTTGTTGCATGTGTGTAATGAAATTGCAAGTACGGGTGCTTTGGCCGATAACGAGGCAATGCATCTGATGGTATTGATGTTCTGAACAAACGCTCCTATAATTGGTGGAGGAAACATTTAGACAGTGATTAACATAAACTAAAAGGGCAGCGTGAATTAATTATTGCAATCATTATAAATCTGCATATCTAAAGACTTTCATGATGAAGCAAAAAAACAAAGGCAAATAGAATGCTAAAGGGTGTCCACAATTCACCTTCGCTTTATGTGGATGTTATATTTTCTGTAAACCCCAATAACTATAGTTCAAGGTATACGTCGTCTTTATATCGACTTCTTAGAATATACATGTACATAGTACATAAGTATATATAACATATGGGTGTGCTAGTTATTAAATAAATTGCCATATCATAATTTCAGGGGTATTTTCTATAGCATTATGTAATTCGAATAGAACAAACACAAATACACACACTTGATACTTTACTAGGGGTTTCTCTTCGAATTACTGAATTTTCTACTGAATGTTTTAATGTTATGTAAAAAGCGTTCATGAAGGGGGAAATAACACGTAATGCTGTGGAATGATTTGATCTGTTAGCCCTTTAAGACAACGACATCTTAGCAAAGTCTAGATCATACATTGGCTATTTAAGTTTTTAAGTCTTAACTGAAAAAGAAATGTGCTTTCTTTTTATAAACGAGCATATAGAGACGAATAACTCTAATTATGATCCAATATATTTTGCAAATCCCTGTGAAGTCGTGCTAAGTAGGACTAACCCTTACGATATATGGATGTTACGTGATCAGCAACAATCTCGTATTCTCTTTAATTTCGCATATGTTAACTATCCATCAGTTGATACCGATACCTGTGTGTGATTGTTATATAAACGTTTACCAATATTCTACGTTACGTATGGATAAGCGATTGAATTAATGTGGTTTTAATAGAACCTATACAGTAAAATCTGACTAATGCGACCACATAATATATTAAACCTTTTCGTCATACAAGCGTGTTTTCACGTATATGCAAACAAAGTAGACCCAGATCAGACGGCTCCTGTAGGAGCCGTCTGATTAGGGTCTGCTCTGTTTGCTTATGGACTTATATAGATCTGATTATTCAGTTTTTGCCAGAACCAAACAATCCTGTATTCATTCACCATGATTGTAAAAAATCATCTAATGAATATTCATGTCGTCATCACTTCTTACATGAATAGTGAACAGGGAAATGATTAACACACACGTGTAAATACAGGGGATCTTTATCCCATCGCCTTCTAGAGTAGTTATAAACCAGTATCTTTGAATGAATCTACTGAACAGTATAATTATTAGAAACAATGTTTATTTTTAGAATTGTATGGTTTGAAACCAATGTGATATAGCATTTGCTCCTATCGTGAAGTGCTCCATTTATAGCATTGGTTGCAAAACATGACTTTTATGGAGGCATCAAAAGGCCTATAGGAGCTATCTGCATAACTGCATGTCTTGCACTAAGTTAAAATCTGTTTTAAAAAACAAGATTTATACTTCTTTTGAGTGGCCGTATTGGCAAAACTTTATTGTATCATTATAAATTGACTGAAATATACAGGGTATAAAACTTTACACGTGTCGAGTGCGTAATAATTAATTTCCAAGTTGAATGTACACGTATGTAGTTTATGAACGGTTTATAAAACGATTTATTACAATGCAGTATTTGGCAATACAGTAGAACATATTTTAAGCGACCATCAACAATGGGTCTAATTATAGTTCTGTAATACAGGTGGTAGCTTAATACAGGTAAAAAATAATGTAGAAAGTTCCTATAGGAGTTGAAAATTATAATCGTAATAATTGGTTTTGCCAATAAGGAAATTAAAACCAGTTATTTTCTGGAAATTAAACTTTTAATAGCTAAATTAGATGGCCGTGATCATATTACAATTGGCTATAACTATGAAGCACCGACTTGGAACTTCTTTTTTCCAGGAATATTTCATCAGCTGACAAAAGGTTTGCTCAGTGTTGAAAAACATAAACATTGCTATTCCTTGCATACAAAAACTAACCCATCTACACCCTTTATTGATGTTGAGAACTCATGTTCAGATACGTATATTTGTTTTTGCGCTTGGTTTTTTTCGCTCATTTGCAGGACTACTGTAGCTCGGGTCATTCGAGGGGATATGATCGTCGCAGCTTCAACTGCCTAACCAAAAGTCCAACTTCAACTGCCTAATCGACAGTCAAAGAAGGTGGCGTGGTTTAACGTTCTCACCACTTTCCACACATTTACTTAAACCAATAACAGAATTGTGAAAAATAGACAACATTTAATAGGCTAAATTAATGGTAGGCAGCTGTTCCAAGGGTCTACCATTATTTTATTCTTGTAGACTGAAATTTACATCAAATAGGCACTACTGAAGTTGAAGCTGTGGCCAATGCTTGCCAATAAAATTTATGTATATTGGTCTAATCTTTGTTGTTTTAGCATTCCTCGAACATAATTAATCTTAAATCAAGCTGCTAGATGCTACTTGGAATAGCAAAAATAACCTAAGGGCAATAGATCTTGCAATTAGGCAAAACGAACAGGTATAAGTGGTCTAAGAGCTGTTTATTGACTACTACTCGTAATCACGCCTGACCCACCCTACACGTAAACTTCAAGAGGATCTGTGAACATATGTATATTTGATTAATTAATATGATCAAACAAGCAATATACCACCAATCGTTCACGAAAACTTTAAAGACGTGCAATGAATTGCATTGGCTGATTATGGTTTTAATGAGTTAGTCTGTGTTTCATCTGGATCCAAATAATTTGTAAATGTAATCACGTATAACAGATAGAGAGTTAATTATTACTGTAACAGTAAAACTTCTCTAGACTGGACGCTAAATTCAGTATAGATATCGGTCTTCGAGGCAGATGACAGCTTACATTAAGCAGCCACCTGCCAATAAGTATCTAAATTCTGATGAACTAGAGTTACGGTTTAGAGAGGTTACTTATACTGGAATTATAGTCCTTAATATTTTGTTATAGTGGTATATATAAAGGACGAACGACGTCTCCATATCTAAGCTAAATCTACGTTGTTTGACCCTTCCTGTTCAATATTCATGCAATTATGACATGAATATTCAGGTCTATATAATGCCATAAGCAGGAGCCATCTGATCTGGGTCTACTCTGTTTGCAAATGCGTTTATATGAATGAAAGGGTTAACAATTATCAGAATCGTCAAATTGTATTATCTAGTATACTATTAATCTGACAAAGCATTATAGACCCTGATTAGTAAATGATAGGTGGAAATCCCCGTAGGAATGTTGTTGTATGTGGCGTATTCGAAAAACGAAACACAAGCTGTATGCATAGATATCAGACAAACTTTTATATGATGATATAAAGCGCTACGACCTCAGTTTTCCAGTACCATGTTCTTCTCACCTGAGAAATTTAACATTCTTCTCGTAAACCAATCACAAATATTACGATATATGATCGATGCCAGTTTTTCCCGTGATATAAAATCACATTCTTCTCAGATGAACTAGGTTGAGAGGAATGTGCTCTAGACATCCCTAGACCTGAAAATTGGAAATTTGAGGAGGTCGTACGAAGTCATATGCTGTTTTTAACTCAGTAAGCTGATTAATTTGTAGAATTGTGATGACATTTTGTTTCATATGCAATAATTCAATGTTCACATTCCTGTACACTCAATTGATCAAATTATTCAAATAGTTAAATACTATGTTCTGACATTGTACATCAATATAATTGAGGTTACTGCTTTATGCTGTAACCTTTTTATTGGAGGATCGATCACATAACCATGTAGATCTATTGCTGAAATTCAGATGCAAATATTTTGAACAGAATAAAAACATTGCGGATGCCACAGAATGACCTTGTATTTTTGTTTGACCAATCGGGTGCATACCGGCAACGGAAATGGGTGAAGGCAATGGACATTATGTAAAGTAATGGCAAATCAGGAATTTCAGAAAAAACAAGGGAAGCTTGCATTTATTGTATATTTTTTATGTCCATGGAGTTCTCCGATTTTGCGTTGCCGGCCGTTTAACAATCATCGACTCTCCCAATAAACTGACGTTATATTAACCATAATTGATACATGTATCTTGCAATACAGCTATGCGTCATATTAATATTTAGCCTGCTCTGGGCGAATCTAAGATAACCTCTGTACAAAGGGTTGATTCTGATGAGATGTCGAATAACTCGACATCTCATCAGGATCCAAACTGTTTGAAACGTTGGTAGTCTTTAGGAAATGAAATGCACGCTAAATCAATTTTGAAAACTGAAAAGACAACATTTTCTTCTGATAATAATTTACTCAGCAGGCTGAAGGTTAAAATAATGTGTAAGTGTCGCGTGTTCTCAGACAAGTGTCTATAGCAAGTGATGTCATAGCTAAATCCCAGATGAATCACCATATTTCAAATACAGTGGTAAATACGCTATTCCTACCCACTTAACGCGTTTCTTACGCGTTACCTAACCGTTCGTTACCCGTTTCTTAGCCGTTTCGTTAAACGGGTTTCTAACCGTTTGTTTACGCGTTTCTTAACGCGTTTCCTAAACGTTTAAGAGCCCGGATGAAAGGGCATTAATCATGGACGAAAGGGGGGTAATCCTTGATATGCCCTTTCTTTGAAATGGGAGACATTCTCATTTACCTGTTGGGCACTCCTGATATGTAAAATTAAGATCAACAGTATTTAAACTTTTAATTCTCGTTTCATTTCTATAAGATCTAGCTAGATCTACAGTCTCATTGCATTCATCTATGTGTTGTAAAATGTATGTTTTGCTACTGTACGTACAATACCGTAGCAGATATAGTAGAAGTATTTTACTATATATCTAGATCATATCTACAATCTAAACTATCTGTAAAACTAGAATTTATATTAATCTAAATTTTAAATTGGTCTAAAACGTTTGGATTTAACTTTGTGCTGAGCCATAGATCTACAATTATTCAAAACATAGTTTTCTTGTATTTTTGGAGAAGCTAACAAATCATACTTTCATCATTGGGCACATTATTTGGTATTTCTGTTACGCAATAGTTCGTAACTTTGTTGATAAGAAAGCAGTGGTGTGATCACTTTCAAGACCATTGTCCCCTGCTGAGAAAATAGCTAGGGGCTTTACTGACCATCTGGCAGCTTTAATCGTATATTTAGGCTGGGTAAATAATAAAGTCTTCAACTAAGACAATTTATTTTCATGCATTCATAACAATTATATAGTTAGTATTTTTTAAATATTTGAATGCGGGGAACAAAAGTACTGACATTTGAAAGCAGTGTAAACACAGACAATATAGCTACAAAATTTCGGCTAACCCGTTTCATTCGGACTTTTTTGAAAACGGCTATCATCGATAAGATCCAAAATCTCCGCATGAAACGTAAAACTTATGCACCTACCGCAACTTCTCTGGTATAATCGCTTCTTTACGCGTTTAACGCGTGTAAACCGTTTATCGCGTAACCGTTCGTTAACCGTTCGTTAACCGTTCACTACCCGTTTCTTACGCGTAGAAAAACGGGTAAATGGGCAGGAATAGCGTATTTACCACTTGTATACTAAACAATTTGACAATCATTTATTTTTGAATTTGCTGCTCGTGCACGCAGACTTGGCTTTGCAGACATCTTACAAATAGAGCATTTCTTCAAACCTTTATTTGATCCACTTAGTCAAGTTCGCACGATAATTGTCCAGAAGGTGTGTCAAAAAGAATACATCCAAACTATTATCACAGATTCGCCTGTGGCAGCGAAAACGTAAATCAAAGACTGGATATTTTGTTGGAATTACAACGTCACATTGGTCAGACATAATGACCAGGGTCACAAAAAGACTTAGCAGAACTGATATATGGTGAACAAATTGATATTGATCAACCGGTACGAGTATCATATCTTTTCCGCTGTCAAACAGCATCCTCTGCACACTTTATAACTGTTTCAATTTTCAGTTTTACTTTTTAAAATAAAAACATGTGACGGTATCAAAAAGTTTGGATCCTGGTGAGACGCCGAGTTAATCGGCGTCTCATCTGGATTCAGTTTGTTTACACTTCCCGATTAGATCCATTGGCAGAACAAAAATTAAGTTCATTTCATTAATCGTGAGCTAGTAGATTACCTAGTCGTAGACTCACTCACATGGAACACACTCCAGACAATCCTTAAACCCTGCATGTGCGAATCCCGTCTTGGCTCACATTTGCAAACAACCTGGATCCAGATGCGACGCCGAGTAACTCGGCGTCTCATCAGGACCCAAACTGTTTGACACTCGGTGAATAGTTTCTCGAGATTTTATCGAGTTCCAATCAATCGAGAAATCAATGAAAAGATCGGTAATTCAGAGATTGAGCAGACATCACTGCTTCAGCATGTGATTTTTTTATAACTACATTAGATACCTACGTCATCGTTATCAGACAGACACGAATTACACGCACAAGGGTGTGAGTAGCTTTAACCTTTTTTGATTTGCTGAACGCGTCATTGACACGCTTCTTTCTTTCCTTTATGAAACTACTATAGCTTAGTATTTGAAAACAGCGTGGATAAGACGCCGGGTATCTCGGCGTCTCGTCTGGATCCAAGCTGTTTACCAGCCAAGACGCGCTTAGCAGTAGAAGAGTTAACAAATGAGACACATTTCGTCACGTAGAAACTTTTCCTGGACGTCATAGGACTTCGGGAAACTTACAGCTGTCTATCGAGATTCTCACGGTTGTGCATCCAATTCTTCTATCTACAGTAAACCCTCTCTATAACAGCCACCAAATTACACATAAATTACTTTGTGTTAAAGGCCGGTGGCTGCTTAAAGCAATGTGAAAGTAAAGCAGAACGCTCCAATTAATTAACACAATTTAGTGGCCGTTATAGATATTTTTTGCTTTTTTACTATAGTGTTCAAGCTATGATTGGAATTGCTATTTTTATATAAAAATATATATATAATTGTGACTGTCGTTTGGAAGAATCTGTTGATTTTTCTAGTACAGGTTTTGCTACTGTAAACTTTAGTTGTTCTATATTATACTGCAGATAATCACATTAGAATTTTACTGAAACAAATACACTTCAAAATAAACACTGTGGTAATGTATAGTACAGCCATCAGAATCTTTATTTTTTAATGTTTATTTTATGTGGTCATCGTCTAAACAATCATAGTACTGTTTTGTATTTTTGACTCGAGGATATGCAATTAAACATATGTCGTGTGTCTAAAACCTATTCATATAGTTTGAAAAAAGCAATGCATGCTTAGTATACTAAATGAAAGGAGCATTGGATTAAGGGAATGCGTAATTGTACCCATAAATTTTGTATATATAACTAGGCACACACGTTGAACATTCACTGTCGTATACTATTAAAGAAACCTGAAGTGACGTGTACGTTGGCATAGTTAACATATCGAGTAACATGGGTCGGCATATATAAGATCAACCATTGTACACATGTGTCCATGTACTCTTAGCAGTAGATCGGTTCGATCTCATTCAAATTCATACATAGTGCATAAGAGAAACAAATTGTCTAGTAAATTTCACTCAAGTAGTTATGATATAAAAACAATAGTGCATTGCCGTTACGACATATTTTGATTTTTTAACTTGTCAATAAAATGTTAATCAAGCTGTCGAAAAGCTTCGTGTTTGTCGAATTTTGAAAAAAAACACATGTTAATTAGCCATTTACCTATCTAATATTGGTATAAGAAATAAAATTATCGTGCATATTTAATGTAAAATCTTCAATTGAAATCTTGTTATGCATTCTCGTTTTATCATACCTCGTATTGATATCTTGCATTTGTCGCCATCCTTGTCACATGAAGATCAGCTGAAGTCAATAGTACACGGTTCCATATACGTTTTCATTAAAGTAAAGTATCTGTTGATACGAACACACTGAGGTCGATTCGTTCACCCATATGGCGAAAACATTTGATATAACTGGGTGTCTATGGAAGCTTAAGTTATTTGTAATTTCAGCTCTTTGTTTCGACTTCATAATTTCTTTAATACCGTTTACTACTTCAACAATACCCACTGCTGTGTTAGGTTGCTTACTTCTGTCTTCCTATGCTGGTGTCTTGCTTCCAGCCTCATACTTCGAAACTCTTCCTTAATGACCTCTTACACTCACGGTTTTTCTTATTTATTCTCGCTGCATTACTCCTTACTACCGAGTTCTAACTTCTTACAATGCATGTCTACCTCCTCTGACTTCTGAAACATAGAGTCGGAAATAAGCGATCAGCAGTCAGAAAATAGTGTTTAGCCTACTTTTTGGGCCAATCACAATGCTGGAAATTTTGAATTTCTCCACGATTAATTTCATATAGTCAGGCACTAATCGCTGACTTAGCGACTAAGTCGGCTGTCCCCAGCGCATGCGCGAGTACATCCTGTGACGTAGAGCGTTTAGCTCGTCCCACCATGTAATTGTTCAGCGCGAGCGTCAATTACACATGTATATGTTCTGTGTAGATACATGTACCAAGGCTAAGAAATGAGGTAAACTGATGCAACTCAAACATTTATTGGTAGACATGTACAGAGATTAGAAAACAAGAAAAAGCATTATTAAAAACACCAAAAAGAAGACCCTATATAAAAAAAAATAGCGTGTCAGACAAGTGTATGCTAAATGCAGGACAAATGTAATGTAGGAACTTTCCGAACTACCTTTGTCTGTAATAAGCAGCCACCTGTCTATAGAGATTTCATTGTTTTGCCGTTGAACGGCTACTGTACAACGATTGACTGTTAAACAAGTATCTATGGTCATTCCTGTCTTTTATCTCATTAGATGACACTGGTCCCTCGCCCCGGCCCTGAAATTATAAAATATGATAATATTAACTGTAGGTTAATAACCTTTTCCTCCATAGATTGTTGTATTGAAGACAGGTGGTTGCTTAAAACAGACTGAAATTAAAGCAGAATACTCCTTTAAGAGCATTCTGCTTTAATAATTTCTGACTGCTTTAAGCTACCGTCAGCTAGGATATAGGAATATTTCTTATGATGCATATTCCAGCGTTTAACTGAATTTTAGTTCAAAGCAGTTTATTGCATTAAAATGTTTTGCTTTCTTTTAAGAGCATAGCGCTTGAAACGTCGAGAGTGACTCAATGAAATATCTTACCTAATTCGGGGTTGAGCAACTTTTGGGTCTGCACATTTAACAGTTGTGTTAGACTGCTATCTTGAAATGCATCGTCCATAATCAAAAACATGTCATGGTCTCAAAGGTCGAACGTCGGCTACCTTTCTGACATCTTTCTCAACACACGGTTTATGCTGTTGTCCCTAGTAACGCACGCGACCAATTCCAGCTTCACTCCGCCCACTTTACATCCTGTCCAAAAACTAGGCTAAACACTATATCAGTTAGTGTCTATTAAGTGCGAATTTAATGAGTTTAAATGCCTTGCTCGCTCGCTAACGCTCGCTGCGCTTCGGTATTTAAAATCATTAAATCCACACTTAATAGACACTAACTAATACTTAGAAGTCAGAAGTCGGAAATTAGAGGTCAGCATTCAGCAATTAGAAGCCAGTAGTCGGCAATTAGAGGTCAGCAGTCAGAAATTAGAAGTCAGTAGTCGGCAATTAGAGGTCAGCAGTCAAAAATTAGAAGTCAGTAGTCGGCAAAAAACATAAGCAACTCGTTTCCCGCATTGGAAGGGATAAGATTATTTCGACATCCGAACTATTGTAATATAAATTCGAAGGAACTGTGTCAATATATAGTTGATAATGCCTTGTCATCAATTGAGGCCAATGCGGTATATTTGTGTTTAAATTTTGTTCTTACCAATGTTAGTGTCCACACAAATATCAACAGAAGTCATGTCAATGACCGTTGTATTTATAGATTATGTTAATATAAACAGTTATAATTCGATTGTATTTTCGCCAGAAACACATACATTTGGGTCTATGACCCTTTGAATGCAGGAACATATAAGCTGCTATTTGCAAACATTATAGACCCAGAGTGTTTCAATTTGACATTGAAATCACCTAGCAAGTTAAAGCCTTTCATACAAAGTTGCCCCTGTGGTTAAGCTCTAATGGGCTATTCCACTCGGATAATTCAACGTTAATAGTCTGCACTGTCATACAAAATCCTGTCGCAAACTGTACACTTTCATGCTCAATTTAATGAACCTTTAATGAGTGGTAGACTATTCCGCTTTAAATATTCTGCATTGACTTTTTTCCGTTTTAGCTTTCGATTGATTAGATTTATCACCCCAAGTCAGAATTCAATTTTGTTCTAGACGGCCCATCTTCAAATACCACTTAAACTTAACTGTCAGTAACTTACACCAACGCTGTAACACATTATCAATCCTACTTCATATGTACGGAAGGAAATCACGAGCATTATATGCAATCTGAAAGTATTCAATTAGTGTTTGTTTGATTCGAAGTTTTACGTCACATTAACAGTATCGCTGTCATATCGCGATAACCAGCTAATTACAGGTGGAGAGCTAATGAAGGGATAACGTGCATTGTTCAAATTAAACATATTCTATTCCATATACCGTTTGGAATGAGGTCGGACCACAAGTTCTGACAATATTAGAAACGCCCCCCCTTCTTACGAACTTTTTTAATCTACATTCAACGGCATCGTTTTATGCATGCAATTATTTAATTGAAGCTCATTATTGCAAATTCGAAATCGTGCAAGTGAAATGTATTTAACCCCTTCCCTCATGAATATTTATGAAGCAATGCATCGCCCCTAATTGTTATTGGATGGGTTTTTGTAATATCAAATCATCATTCAATTTGGAAATTTTACCATGAAAGAACTGTAGAATGAGTTATATACGCAAACAGAGTAGAACCTATCAGGGGCGTAGCTAGCGATACACACGTACGGACGTGGGTATTAATAATTAGGTGAAAACATTATTATGAAAAATGGAACAAAACCCGAAGCCTAAAGGGCGTAGACTTTGATAATTGTTCTGTCTTGCCATGTAAGCTTTAACCCATTCCCCCAAAGTGATGTCTTTTGACGCTTCCGTAAAAGTCACCATTAGAAACCATTGTGATAAATCGCAGAAGTTTCAAAACTATACAATTATAAATTTTCTCGTGGAAGCATGGCCCCGTACCCAAATAGCCACGGTGCGTAAAATACATTTGGATTCAGCTACGCTCAAATCACATGCACCGTCTGATCTTGGTTATCATTGCTTTCAATAGCGTCACATAGCGTATCTTAAGATGCAATGGGTTAAGCATGTGCGAAAACACATCTTCTTCAAAACATAGCAAATTGTGATTGAATAGTGGTACTGTAGACCGCAAACCACAAACACATGCAAAATATCTATAAAAACATCTGTTTACAAGGTCGTAAATGCACAACGAAGTGTGTGGCGTATTCTAATAGAATAAACAATACTCACATTCCATCAACCCTTTGGAAATTGAATTTTCAAAATCGACTGACCGATCATGGATTAACTGTAGACACAATTCAACATGAAACGCTTAACCTCGCTATATTGACTTTGGATGACAATCCGTTTCTCTAGAAGCCCTTTGATCTGGGTCGTCACTCTTTGCAAATATCAGTGTACGCGTTTCCCACACTAAAAGGGTAAACCCACAACAAGTAATGGGTCTTCTGGTCGCTTTCATTAGTACACATGGAAGACCAATGTGCTTAACTAGTACTGTGTTTTCCTTATTGAAGAATTGCATTGAATGCTTTATGCTACGTATCCAATGCTATTTAAATATTTCAAAATAATAGGTGAATAATGTTTTATATTTTCCAAATAGTCCTTGATTACTGTTAAATTGTATATGAGTTTTGTTATTTGCTAAATCCGTACATGCGTTCAGATTTTAGAGCTTGTTGTAAACAAGGTTTCATAATTTGTTCTGAAGTTAAAGTGCATAATTATGACCCAGATTTGTTGCATTAATTGGCCAATAATAGCGTGCTATTAACATAAAACTAATTGGTGTTGTAATAAACATTGGCATATAAGTCGGTAAATTTTGATATAGGTAAGCTCCATACTTTACCCTTACAGTGAGAAACGAATCACTAATATTCTTTGAAAGCAGTGAAAACCAACATGAGATGGTCAATTGAGGGACCGTCTCACCGGGGTCTGCACTGTTCACCACGTTACACTTATAATAAAACCAATAATTCATATTTACGGTAAGACTGGCTTGTTTGCATTTTGAAATAGTCCATTTCAAAATTTAGCGTTGAAAGGGTTAAAAAGGCAGTTGAAAGCTTAACAAATTTAAATATGTTTTAATTAGCAAAACGATGACGGGTAAGTGGGAAAACAGGCAAGTTTTATCAATAACACATAACTGTCTGTTTATTGAATTTAACCATAGTTCCAAACATTATTAAGAAGATACGATTATACAAATGGTGGATGGTAGAATATAAGCAAATTAACAATATCATTACTGAATGCTTTTTAAATTTAAATTATTTGGAATATAGCCTCTTTTCAGACGGAACCTTTTTCATAACAGCTCTGAAATCGAGCGATCACATGTATTAAGACGCTTGCAGATGTTTGAAATACACAGTTAGTACCTTTTACAGCAATGCGCTGTATCAGTTGTACAAAAAATCAAATCAAATTTGCAAATAGTCTTCAGTGCAAGAATTTAGAATGATAAAATCAAACAATACAGACTCATTAAATCGATAATCACACAATAAGCTGGATTTCGTTTAAGGGCAATTGTGTTGCATCGGTGTAGGTTCACTAGTGATGCAATAGGTTTCACTTAGACTGATATTAAGCCCATTTATCAATTGCAATACAGCTGTTTCAGATCAAACATACCTTCAACTTGTTGTTCAAGGCGGTTTTATCGCCTGGATAATCTAATATTTATTTGATCATTCCATCAGTTACGCCTTTGCGAATATTTAGGTACAGATCAGACAACTCTTGATTAAGGTCTACCCCGTGTGTGTTTATATGTTTTAGATCTGATTGTCTACTGTTGGGCAATACATTCCTTATTTTAAATTCTGACTTCAATAATCTTACCAACCCTTAATTTCATACAAACGCCCTTTCACACCTTTGCAAACAGAGTAGACCAATATCAGACGGATCCTGTAGGAATCGTCTGATCAGGTTCTGCTCTTTGCTTGTAATCTGTTTTTAATACATTTTCATGATGGCATTATTTCTTATGACATTGTGAATATTCATCAGGGAAATGGTTATTTTATACAATGGGCAGAATGTGTCTATATATTCGTCAGGCGAAGGTTAAAACATATTCCGTCTTAACGGTTCTCTGGCATGAGTGCCATCAAAATAGGTAAGTTCAAGTATTTCAATCTTTTGGACGAAACTGATGAGTTGCCAATGTGTTAAACGTAAAAATGTTATCATGCAAAATGATTATCAGAACATCATAGAACATAGTATGTATTCGACAACGATCACACAGCATATGATCAACGAGGATATGCACAAAGAAACGGCGCCCGAGATGTGGCGCCCGATCAGGGACTGCTTATATATTCGTTATGGTTGCTGCAAAACAAGTGGACACAACGCTGTTCTTGATAGAATATTTGATATGTGACACAAATGTCTGCTTCATCTACATCGTTTCAACGTCCAGACAGTTTTATAATTACAAAAGGAATTCGAAACCCATATCGATTAATACATGTTTAAATCGAAATTATATGTACACGCACTTTTAGCATTTGGTAGCCACCCGTGCATTGTGAATGTTCATGCCGTCTCACAATGCTTCATTAAAAACACATATATAAACAAATCAGGAAAATGGAAAAGAATTATCAGCTGTAGCCTACGGAAACCAAATACAGAGCACCAGTCAACATAGATACATCCTCTAGACCCCTGAGCAAATTATTGTGCACACCATTTCACCCACTACATGTTCAAAATTCAAGCTATAACCAACTTGTGTACCAAAATGCAATCGGAGTGTCAAACAGTTTGGATTCTGATGAGACGCCGAGTTAAGAGTGTATGATGTGTTCTAGTTTAGATGCCTGCATATGAGGTGAAGACTTCTTACATGTCGGCTGGAGTACTATTTGCTGTTGGTAGAATGTAACTTCCGAACGGTACAGATGTAGTGTTTTGTTAATGTCTGAATACAGATATGGGCAGAGGTCCATATAAGGTGAGTGTATTTAATTTTCATTAATAGCTCCTTTAATTCTCCACCGAACCCTATACTGTTTGTTTTGATTAGCGTCCGTTTCTGCTCACTATGGAATTGAATGCACCAGAGAGAGGGAGAGAGGATACAGAGAAACCCGGGCGTGATGCCCTACTCTTAGTATCGACAGGGTTTCTTTGGTTCTTTTAGATGCTTAGTGTGAAACACTGATGCATCGGACGTCGGTTCAAAACGCTATACTTTGACCACTCCTTTGACTCATCTCAAAGACACGCTTCTAAACAGTGGACATAATATAGATGCGTAAATTTAAACATTTTCAAGAATAACTCCTGTATTCTCCCACCAAACCTTATACTGTGACCACTCTTTAGAATCGTCTCTTCATGACGATTCTAAAGAGTGGTCACAGTATAGGGTTTGGTTAAGAAATGACGGTTTTAGTATTTTGCACGCACCTTTATCTGTAGCTCTGGATATTTGATAATCATTTTAACATTCAGCCTGCTTAGCGAATTATTTAGCACAAGTTTTACACGCTACATTTTCAAAATTAATATTAACATCAGCCTGTGTAATTTGACTGTCAAATAGTTTGGAACCTGATTAGATGCCGAGACACTAATCTGAATCCAAACCGTTTACACTCTAATCACTCATCCACCCGCAGCAGATCAAGATTAAAGAAAATAGACATTCTCTGAATACAGTTTGCTTACAGCAATTTTGACAAGAATGTAGCAAAACCAATAATTGACCTTATCACAAGTGATTAGGTTGAACGCATGCTATCCCGCAGCTGCTGAATGTTAAATCTGATAAATGTTTATGTAATGTACTTCATGCAATAACGAACGTGAAAATATTTTAATGTTACATGATTAATGTTCTATATACATGCAAATTACATAGTAAGTACTCTTCCAGTCGTAACTTATCACTATTTATTGCAATAAAATTTAATATGTCTCCATGTATAAGTAAAAGGAAATCAAATTTATATTCAGATGTCTAATTCACGCACGGGATATACCAGATATCAAGATCCAGATTCACGCACGGAATATACCAGAGATCCAGATCAGATGCATAAATTTAAACATTTTCAAGAATAACTCCTTTAAACCCTATACCGTGACCACTCGTTAGAATCGTCTCTTCGAGACGATTCTAAGGAGTGGTCACAGTATAGGGCTAACGTTTATCTGTAGCTCTGGACAAAATCCAGGCAAGTCTATGAAATCAATAGTGCATGGGATTGAATCTCCATGTTGTTATCCGTGAAAATTAATTACAGTAGAACCTGTCTTTAGCGACTATTCATTTATTCAACATGTGAGTTTTCACAAAGCAGGTGGTTGCTTAATTCAGGGTAAAACTAATGCAGACAGCTCCAATATGAACTTTCTCTCTTACTTTCGACTTGCAGTATGCTACCACCCGTATCAAATATCGAGATTTAGGCCAGCCATGTTCTTTTTAAAAATCGTCTAAGACAGGTTCAACTGTACTTATAGTTTGCCAAATAATATTTACACCATTAGTCGGTCAACATATTGCCGTGCCTAGTTATCGTGAAAACAAACCAGAGAAAGTTGATCACCACCCTTCCTATTCACATTATTGTTTGATTGACACATGATTTCCTCTAGTAGCAGTAAATCGCAATTTCAATTATATGGTCGGGACAGGCTTTATGTAGAACGTTCAAGCGCCGTCTTAAAATTGAACGAGTCAATCCTTTTCCAATCAGTTTTAGACAAAATATTTTTATACATATTTTGTCTGCTATCAAAGATTCGTACTCCTTTACTCTCAATTAATACGCCTATTTATGCCTTTCCAAACAAAGTTGACCCAGACCAGATTGCTTCTATGATAACCATCTGTCCAGGGTCTGCTAAGTTTAATTATTGACTTAATATATTGATCTGATTCGTTAATATATGCCATGGTCAAACATTCCTGTGTTCAGGTGCCAGGATAAGAAATGATCTAATTAATATTCATGATGCCATTATTTCTTACATGAATATTCATGGAGTAAAGGGTAGAACCATAGTGCATGAAAAAGCATTTGTTCAGGCCGATGCATGTTAACCACAATTGTATACATAACACGTGGTAGTAATATAGTTTTAACTTCTTGTTCGGTTATACTCTACTTTTCTGTTATGCTTCCTATTACATGTACCATTAAACACTGTGCATTAACTTCATCTTAAATTAATATAGCAATGGCGCTGTTGATTTACTTGGAAGTATGTTTGTACTACTACCAAAACTAGATTCTTCATAACAAACACAATACAATCACCGATGTGAATTTTACGCCTTCGTTATAAAAGTAAAAATAAAGTACCTAGTTATAGTCTACTTTCAGTCCGAATGACTGCTCAGCCGACTGTACATTTACCCCCCCCCCCCCCCCCCTGGTCACTGAGTCATTGGCCTACAATATTGAGCACTGCTAACATATGGCGCAATCATGCAGCAGCAGTACCGGCGAGTGACCCTCACAGGTACCCATTTTAACCCCTTGGTGGAGAGGATGAGCGGGTGGGAGACACGGAAAAGCGTCTCTGAAATTTCCGGATGGGACCGGGATTTGAACCCGGACCTCCGGACTGATAGTCAAGCGCGTTACCACTAGACCACCGCCACCTACACGGTGTCGAGTTGTCTTTCACAGTGACAAAGATATTCACTTGGCATACTTTTTCAGAAAACAATATTGGTGCGTTATTTTCTAATAATTTGCCACACATATTAATACGGGTAAAGGTGTGTATTGTAGAGAGTTCGATTACGTAGAGAACATTTTGTGTTGGTCCGTCGCTGCAAGGTAACCTTTAGCCATCTGGGCAAACGTTTGTTTGTAGAAACTGTCACCGATTTCAGAAGTCACAGTTTGATTTATTTTGCATTTGTTTTCAACAACATGGTCAAACTATTAAACCGTTTGGATCCTGGTGAGACGTCGAGTTACTTGGTGTCTCATCTTGAACCATACTGTTTGCGTAGGTAAACATTCATCCACTAGTAACAGTCTAAAGGTTAATAAACGCAAATATGTGCATACAATACATTATTAGTAAACTGTTACGGTAAACATCTCTAAATATGACAATGGTTTATGATGGTACTATTTGTTCAAGATTTTCAGTAGTTTTAAAACTTATCATGAACCCATTTTGCACTATTAATTACTACTCATGAACTGAGTATGCAATTTTCTCTTTTCGCATTGCTACTTTCGATTTCGAAGGATCTCCCACTTTCAAGATATATTCATCTACATTGCTCCATCAACTGGGTGTTTTGATATATTAAAAGAGACATAATACACATTAAAACTGACGCCTTTTATATACTAAAAAACATGAAGTAATGAAAACACTAAACCACTGCAGTATGGTTCAGAAGACATTCCTTGCTACTCTCACGCAGGTGTCATAGGGTGATATGGAACCGGGGGTGAATGTCATAGGGTGATATTCTCATTAAAGGGAAATAACCTCGTTACTTTGCTAACTCTAACATCACGTGTTGCACGGGTCATCCCTCGATTTAAAAAGATTCCAATATGGTCGCCTTATCTTTGGCATTGTAACTTAGTTACTGAATAAATTGAATATTTATCCAGGTAATTAGTCTTTTTGATATATCTTTAGTTACAGATATACTTAAGTAAGTCATTGTAAGTTTCATTAAACTATTCTCATGTTTGTTAAATGTACAACTTAGGCATTTGTACTTGGCCGGGTTATGTTCAGCTATGCCTACACCGTGCCATTGTTATTTGTGTACAATGTTTATCTTTTGACACGTGCCTTAGTGTGTTGATTACACATTTACTTATTATTGTTATTTCATATTTCAGGATTTGAAACTGTTACTCATAAGTCATCAACACGAAATAAATTCATTTCGTTTGAGCAGAGCTGTTGTCTTCGGTTTAGATCCCCACGGTTGGCTGGTTGCCCCCAGACTCTACGAAATTGGCGCCCAACGTGTTGAAAGACGACTTTTATGTTTGTAAACATGCTACATGGTGACTACTGACTACAGCGGATACTGATTACAACGTGTTCGATCATATAAACAGTGAACGATACGATACGATGATATATTGATGGATACGATGGAACCCAGATAGATCTACTGATAAACCCGGGATTGTTGTTTTTTTTACTTCGTTTATGGGCCCTTGTGGACGTTTGTGACATTGTGTGTACGGTGCACCAGATATCTATATAATGGATTAACATTACTAGTGACTTCGCCGGACTTATCAACGTTGGAATAATTAGTGTACACGTGTAATTTATTATATGTGTAATTGTGTTTAGTTTGTGTTTAGTTTAGTGAAATGAATGGAATATATGTGTGACTAAGGGATTATATGCTATTCTTTAGATTGAAATAAGGTGAGTGAATTAGTTTCATTTACTATCTGCTCTATCTGTATATTACATAGTGTTCTAAGCAATTTGTTTTGATGCAAATGGTAGATCACATGTTAGATGCCGGTAACAAGTATAGTGAGGTTTAATTCATATATTCCATGTTTTATTATTGTTTGAACAGGTTGTTTAAGCAGAATTCAGTGTGTTTTGTCGGTGTTTGATTGCAGGCCTGTTGACATCTTTTGGAAAACAGAGTGTTCTGTTTTGCAAAAGCTGTTTTTGAGACTCTTACATACTGTTGTGGGTTGTTATTTGTAATTTATGCAGTATAGCTGTATTTTGTGTATTTAATTTAGCTAGTTTAACATTGTTTCTTTTTCTTTCTTTCTGTATTTTCATTTGAAAAAGTACTTAGTCAGTTTTTGTCGGGTTCGGAAAATTTTCTTTTCTGCCACGCCCCCTTTTCAATCGCTGAATAGCGAATGCTAATGTGTTAGGTGTAGTTGAATAGCACATGTAGCTATAAGTGCCATGGCTTAGGGGTACAGCGTTGGCGTATTGAACTTGATATCCAGGGTTCGACCCTCGGCAGAGGCAAATATTTTTTTTTTTTCGTTTTTTTTTTTCTTCGCTGTTTTTCTCCAAGATCCTCAGTTTACATATTTATTTATTTTTTTGGTTTAAATACATTGTTTTTCACATAAAAATGTTTTTTTGGTAACTTTTCGGCTTTTGTAAAGTGAGACCTATATAGCACGTGGTTTTGTTTCAGGTGACCCGTTCTACACATTTCACTCTTATGCATGAATTTTTCAGCTATAATATATAACTTATACTAACCCGTTATCAATTTGGAGTAGATGTAAGTAGAAATTGATGGAATTTAACCCATTATCATTGTGGAGCCAATCTATAGAGAAGTTGATGAACGTTGAGTGAACCTCTTTCGAATACTTTGGGGAGATAGAACGAGATTCTATGTCCACATTGTATTGTATTATACTGTCAGTGTAATAGGGGGTCATATATATGAACTGTATACTCCTTATTTCGTGCCGAATGTGTTGTTTCATGTAGACTAAAGGTAGTCTGAGGAATCTATTCCTTATTCAGTACCAAATACCTAATTTCATATAGACTAAAGGTAGTCTGAGGAACATATTGCTTATTTCTAAGACTAAAGGTAGTCTAAGGTAATCGGTGTTATTTTGAAGTGTAGACCTTTATCACTGTACCAGACACGTGTTACAGCGGTACGCGTGCAGACGTACGCGATTTTGTTTTCAAAGAGCACGTGCTTTACGCTTTACGTTGTGTCGCGAATTCGAATTCCAGGCCTGACGCGTATTTTTCTTTACTGCAGATATGAGAATTAACATGCATACATCTAGCAGCGGATATGTGAAGTAGTTGGTGAAATCCTAATAGTGAATTTCGTGTGGTGATACAAGTTTAGCAGTGGATATATGAAGTGTTTAGTGAAATAGTATTAGTGATTGTTGTAGTGCTCGTGTTTTGTGATTTAACATTGGTGCGTCTTACTTGTGAATAGTGATGTGATTAACATTCGTCAGTGACCTAACGTGTATTGTTGATGCCATACACATATACCCGTTATTATGGCTCATTATATCTCTCAGAGAGAGTTAAGAAAGCTTGAGCGTGAAAGGAGGAGAGATGATATTGAAATGGAGGATAGATCAGCAGAAAGGCGTAATATAGCGGAAGAAGACAGACAAAGAAGAGATAGAGATATAGAGGAATTAAGGAACGAGGTGTTGAGAGTAAGACAAGAAAGGAAAGAGAAAAGGAGACAGTATGAAGATGAGGATATGCATCAGGATGAAGTTAACAGAATTCTGGAAAGAGATTATGATTCAGGAAAGAATCAAAGTTCTGAGAGGAGAGTGTGTACAGAGGGCGAACACATTCGCAGATCTGCAACTGGAATAGGCACTACAGAGAGGATTGTGAATAGGTTGAGCAGAAAAGAAAGTATCACAGAGGAGTTAATGAGAAGTATGCATGAAGCTGACTTGCTCTTAAGTCAGTTACAGACTTCTCAGACGCACATGGGAATAACGTTTGCAAATGGCATAGAGCACAACGCCATTGAAACGAATACATATCCAGGGAGTATCGCGGTCGTGAGAGAGAATGAGACAGCACAACTTGAGAACGAAATGAAAGCAAAGGAGATATGTGAAGTGGAGACAGAAGATTTGAGACAAGGTTCCTTCAAACAGGATATACATCATGAAAGTTATTGGAGAGCATACGAAAGCACCAGAATTGAGAGCAATGATGATAACAGTGATGAAGAACGAATTTGTGGATTTAAGAACAGACGCATCCACTATAAACCTCTGAATGATGCAGAGAAAGAAGGGACTTTAAGAAAAGCTACATTGGGAGAGAAGGAGTCTACACAGGAGAAACGCATAGTGCGTGAGTCAGTTGTAGGACATACTAAATATGACCAGGACAATTCTATAGATGAAACTATGACCTGGATCGACCAAAAGTTTGAAAGAATGAGACAGGAGAACCAAACCAGAGAACATATCAAAGGTGATGAAGTTTATGAGACAGATGAAGAAATAGAAAACCTTACCAACAGAGTAGAGAAGATGAAACTGAGGCAAATGATATTAGAAGATGAGTTAGATATGAGGAAAGCACAGGAACAGAGAAGAAAAGAGGATGAGATACGTGCTGAGTATACGAGGAAACAGTTACAGAAGAGAGAAAGAATGTTTAAGCTAAAACAGGAAGAAAACACACTACGCGAGAAGTTACGCATGTGTGAAGATGCTTTGAACGACATCGGCATTGATGGCAAACCTACCAAAGGAATTCAACATGTGCACAAGAAGAGCGAGGAAATAAGACATGAACCTATATTAGCCAAACAAACTTACCAAGAACGTCGACAGGAGCCAAAACAGACGAAACCACCCAAGCTTCCAAGGTTGACAGAAGATACATTTGAGGAGTGGAAGATTGAAGTGGAAGTCATGCTGAATTCGGACATCTACACGAAAGAGTCACTCCTACATACAGTTAGAAATTCAATATGCAATGCTTCAGGAAACATTAGAAGAGTATTGCCAACGATACCAACAAGTGCAACTACAAAAGATATTTTAGAAAAGCTTGAGAATATATACGGTGACAGAAGATCAGGCGAATCACACTTAGCAGAGTTTTACAAAGCTAAGCAGCTTTCGGATGAGAATGTAGCTGAGTGGGGATTACGCTTGGAAAACATCTTGCGGAAGGCAGAAAACAAGGGACAGATAAATGGACAACAAAAAGAGCAGATGTTGAAGAAGAGGTTTTGGAAATATTTGTTTAATGAAAAGCTGAAACTTTCTACCAGAATACTGTTTGAGAAGTGCACGACATTTGAAGAGCTTAGGAAGGAAGTGAGAATAGAAGAAAAGGAAGTTAATTCAGACAGTGATAGCACTGATGGCAGAGATAGACAGACAGTTCGTCGTCTACTCGAAAGAATAGAGAAGTTAGAGGACGAGTCTAGAAGAGGAGATGATAGGTGGAAAGAGGAACCTAAGCAAGGTGAAGAAACCAGTGGCCGTTCATATCAGGCTGGATCGCAGTCCTACGGCAATTACGGTCAAAATGATAGACAGTTTGACAGATTTGAAAGGTCAGGTGATAGATTTAGAGGAAGGTTTCAAAGAGGAAGAAATAGATATAGATGGCAAGATAACAGAAGGTTTTATAGAGATGAACAGAGCGAGAGACGAGGAGATTATAATGCAGACAAATATGACACATATAGTTACAGAAACGATCGACATTTTGAACGGAATAGAGGAGAAAGGAGAGATTGGAAACATCCGGGAGAATACACCAGTGAGAGGAAAGGTGACACAAACAAACGAATAGGTTCGGAGATAGACGAATCCAGGAGAGATAGATATGAGAGAACAGACGATCGAAAGGACAACTTGCAACGGGAGTGCAGGAATGATGATAGAAAGCGTGAAGGAAATTGGGGAGACTATAAATGAGGAGTAGACAGGCAAGGTGGCAAAGGAGAACGATACAGTCAGTCAAGTTGGAATCGTCAACAGAAGTCTTCAGGTGGGCGAAAGGAACAGTCAAACCAGTAACTGTCTCAGTCGATGGGCAAACTGGAGGCAGTGAGATGAAATGCCCTACACAGAAATTGATTGACAATATAGTAGGTGGAAACAATTCAGGAGAAGTTTTCATAGAAGGACAACTAGCAAAAGCAGTTATTGACACAGGTTCCATGGTGACCACCATTTCGGAAACATTTTATAACACTTTACACAACAAACCACCATTGCAACCACTCACACATTTCAAATTAAAACTCATTGCATCCAATGGACAGACAGTTCCTTACATAGGTTACATTCACGCACAAATTACTGTTCCATTCTTGAGCAGAAATACATTTGATCTTCCGATTCTTGTTCTACCAGATTCAAGGAGTAATAAGCATGAACCTGCCATAATTGGAACGAACTTGATACGGATGTGTAAATCTAAGATGAACTCTACATGTTGTGAAGCAATACCAGATGAATGGAATACAGCCTTTAGTGCTATGATAGATCGTGTTGGTACTGTAACAACCACACAGAGAATAAAACTTCAGCCAAACGAAGTTCGAACAATCACTGGATTTGTGAGAAAGGTGAGATCAGTTGAAGCTTGTGTTACGGAAGCGAGTGAAGAAGGACACTGCTCGTCAAGGGTTAGCGTTTGCCCAAGGGTGGTAACCCTCAATAAACCTGGAAATACTGCAAGAGTTCCGGTTCGGATGTTCAACCTATCTAATAAGCCAGTGTCTATTCCTGCAAAAGCAAATATCTGCGAACTTAAGCAAGTGGATATATTGAGAGATGCTATGTTTGATGAGGAAGCAGATATTTCAGCAGATGTGAAACAACAGAAAACAACGTCTGAAGACAAAAACAACAATGTAGAAATTGATCTGAAAAACACAAACTTATCTTCTGACCAAAAGGTCCAAGTGAATGAATTTCTTAATAGATGGCAACATATCTTTTCTAAAGGACCAACTGATCTTGGAAGTACAGATTTGATTGAACATGAAATCCATCTTCATGACAACAAACCATTCAAAGACCCCCCTCGACACATACCTCCTGGTTTACTAAACGAAGTGAGAGAACACCTGAAAGACATGCTAGCCTGTGGTGCTATTAGAGAATCTAAGTCTCCATATTCTTCAAACGTAGTCATTGTCAGGAAAAAGGACGGAACCATTCGATTCTGCATAGATTTTAGAAAACTCAATCAACGTACCATCAGAGATGCTTATTCTATACCAAAGATTGAAAATACACTTCACTTACTTTCTGGGTCGAAATACTTTTCAAAACTTGATTTACGTTCGGGATACTGGCAAGTTATGGTAAAAGAGGAAGATAAGGCAAAGACTGCATTCTCTGTTGGACCTCTGGGTTTCTATGAAGCCAACCGGATGCCATTTGGTTTAACGAATGCACCGGCAACTTTTCAGAGGCTGATGGAACGGTGCATGGGTGAACTTAATCTTCAGGAATGCCTCATATATTTAGATGACATAATCATATTTTCAGACACTTTTGAGGAACACATCAAACGCCTAAATTCAGTATTTTCAAGACTCGAGCAGAATAACCTGAAATTAAAAGCATCGAAGTGTGAATTTTTCAAGTCAAAAGTAACATATCTTGGACACTTAGTTTCAGAGGAAGGGATAGCAACTGATCCAGAAAAGACAGAGGCAGTGAAAACTTGGCCAAAACCGAAAAACACCAAAGACGTTAGGAAATTTCTAGGCTTCACAGGTTATTACAGGAAGTTTATAAAGGGATATGCTACTATAGTTAGGCCATTGAATGATCTTCTGGTTGGGCATGCCACAAAACAAAAGAAAAAGAAAACATCAAAGAAAGAAACACCTTTTGTGTGGGGAGCAGCTCAGCAAACGGCATTTGACAACATCATTCAAAAATTGATCAAACCCCCTGTACTTGCATATGCGAACTACCAGCTTCCATTCAAGCTACACACTGATGCATCTGGAACTGGTCTAGGTGCCGTACTGTATCAGCGTCAAGGAGGAAACGACAAAGTCATTGCCTACGCTAGTAGAAGTTTGAAGCCTGCAGAGAGGAATTATCCAGCTCACAAACTGGAATTCCTTGCGCTCAAATGGGCGGTAACAGAAAAGTTTAACGACTATCTGTATGGCTGCAAGTTTGAGGTTTGGACAGACAATAATCCGTTAACCTATGTTCAAACTACTGCTAAGCTAGATGCAACTGGTCATCGGTGGCTTGCAGCCCTCAGCAGTTATGACTTCACAATCAATTACCGCAGTGGTAGCAACAATGCAGATGCAGATGGACTTTCTCGTCGAGAAAAAGAACACCCAGCTACTGAACCTGAAAAAGAAATACCTGAAGAACAAACAATACTTACCTTTGAAACACCTGCAGGAACCCAGCAAACACGTGAAACAATTCATGAATCAGAAATACAAGCACTTACTTGTGCGGCGTCTGTGGATCACCTGCAGGCACCACTAGTGTTCTCCACTACGACACCAGAATACTTACCTGAAGCAGAATCCATCGAAGAAATCCCTGACGAGATCATTCAGAAAGAGGCTCTAACCACAAAAGAGTGGAAAAAAGCTCAATCAGATGATGAGATAATTTCAGAGGTGATTAGGCACCTGAAAGCTGGAACAAGACCGTCTGCTAAGCGGGTCTCTTCCAACAGTTATATCCTGAAGTATCTCAGAGAGTGGGATCATCTTGTTCTGAAGGACGGTGTTTTATATCGTCGTGGAAAGGTCAACAGTGAACCATATTTGCAAATAGTCCTACCATCAAAGCTTCGTAATGACATCTTCAAATCCCTGCATGATGATCTTGGCCATCAAGGAAGAGATAGGACTACGTCCCTCTTCAAACAACGATTTTTCTGGCCTGGTATGGATTGGTGGATACAGGACAAAGTGAAGAATTGCCAACGCTGCATACGGCGGAAATCAATTCCTGCAAATGCTTCACTCGTGAGCATCAAGTCTTCTGCTCCTATGGAGATTCTTTGTTTGGACTTTTTAAGTCTAGAGCGGTCAAAAGGTGGTTTTGAACACATCTTGGTCGTGACGGACCATTTTACAAGATATGCCCAGGCTTATCCTACGAAAAATCAGCTGGCAAAAACCACGGCTAAAGTGTTGTTTGATAATTTTGTCATACACTATGGGTTTCCGACAAGGATTCACTCTGACCAAGGTCCGAATTTTGAGTCAGATCTTATGAAAGACCTTTGTAGTCTGGCTGGAATTGACAAAAGTCACACCACACCCTACCATCCTATGGGTAATGGACAAGTCGAACGTTTTAATTCAACTCTTTTGAAAATGCTCGGAACCTTAGAAACTTACGAAAAATCAGATTGGAAATCGCATGTTGCACCGCTTGTCCATGCATATAATGTCACTATACATACATCAACTGGTTATTCGCCATATTTTCTCATGTTTGGACGACACCCAAAGCTGGCTATTGACGCCATGCTAGGGATAAACACATCCTCTGAAGACAATACGTCCAAGCACGAATACATCCGGAAATTAAGAGAACGATTGGCAATAGCTTATAAGAAGGCGAATGACACTGTAGACAAAAGATCACAGAAGGACAGAACAAGATATAACACCACTGCAAATGCAAGTGCGCTTGAAATTGGTGACTTGGTTTTAGTCAGGAATGTGAGCCTGAGAGGAAAACGAAAGCTTGCAGATAAGTGGGAGGATACCCCATATATAGTTGTTGCACGTCCAAATCCTGATATTCCTGTTTATGAAGTCAAGAAGGACTGTCCACATTCTAGGAAGACTAGGACTCTTCACAGGAATTTATTACTTCCTCTTGGCAAGAGATTGGAAACAACGTGTGACACTACAAGAGCTTCTTCTGTCCCTAAGTACGTAATACCTGCGCATAGGAAACGCCAATTCCATTACAGTTAACACATGACACGCTGGATATACACCATTGAACACACATACCTGTCTTCACACATTAACAGTGGTTTATTACTCTAAGCAGCAGTTAGAGATTGTTATGTTCTATTTTGTAAATAAATATTGTATTGAAGAATCTGAAAAAGAAATGTTTTGTTATCCCTCACATGTCATTGGGGAACTTTCCTAGCAATGCTCGTTATGCCCATTCATTATCAGTTATGTTTGAATTCTAAGTAGGTGTAACAAAACATGATATTTGTTATGATAGTTACAGGCTTCTTTACATATTGCGACTTCATGTTTTATTAGAATTTGCATACGGATTGGTACATCAGTATTACGCAACAGTTCTATATTCAGCATAAATAGGATATAATGTTTTCAAATACGCAGCATATTTGTAGTTCTGATGTTCAATTTTGCAGATTAGTATTAGCACATTCATTACTACTTCCATTCGTAAACCCTGAGTTTAATTAAAATGGAGGAAATTTCGTTTTCTTGGTTGTAACATTGTACATTGCTAGTACGTTACGTGTGTAGTCGCTGTACGTTTTGTTGCTATCCATTATAACTTCGTTTATGTCTGTTTCGTCTTTGTGCTTGTATGTCATTCGTTTTTAGCATTGGTCTTAGATGGCGCATTTAAATGTCGAGGACGACATTTTTGGAACCGGGGGTGAATGTCATAGGGTGATATTCTCATTAAAGGGAAATAACCTCGTTACTTTGCTAACTCTAACATCACGTGTTGCACGGGTCATCCCTCGATTTAAAAAGATTCCAATATGGTCGCCTTATCTTTGGCATTGTAACTTAGTTACTGAATAAATTGAATATTTATCCAGGTAATTAGTCTTTTTGATATATCTTTAGTTACAGATATACTTAAGTAAGTCATTGTAAGTTTCATTAAACTATTCTCATGTTTGTTAAATGTACAACTTAGGCATTTGTACTTGGCCGGGTTATGTTCAGCTATGCCTACACCGTGCCATTGTTATTTGTGTACAATGTTTATCTTTTGACACGTGCCTTAGTGTGTTGATTACACATTTACTTATTATTGTTATTTCATATTTCAGGATTTGAAACTGTTACTCATAAGTCATCAACACGAAATAAATTCATTTCGTTTGAGCAGAGCTGTTGTCTTCGGTTTAGATCCCCACGGTTGGCTGGTTGCCCCCAGACTCTACGAAACAGGCGTCAGCGAACATTGTATAACTACTGGCGAGTAGTGTACATGTACATATATACACTGGATGTTGAATATGTTTTTAAAGTGTGGTTATTGTACGTTATATAGGTGAGGGCTCAGCAATATAATTGTTTGCATGGCAAAAATTGCATCGTTTCGTGCACAGAAGACCAGATAGGTAGAATCACCGCAAGCCAGCTAGAAGGCTTTCTCACATGAAACATTCAAATGCCAAGACCGACACTCGTGCCATAGCGATTAGGGGTTAAATAATGCAATGTAAGTACAAATAAATTTTCGCTTGAAAGAACCACTGCCCTATCCTACAAGTGAAACAAATAAAAAAAACACACCATCTGCAAGAATTGCCCATTCATGATATTTAACACTTAGCTATGGGCGGATGAGTGAATAGCTATTCAAACAGTTTGGATCCATATGATAGTAAATCGGCGTCTCATCAGGATCCAAACTGTCTGCGCTTGGCAAGCAATTGCAAAGAGCTTGAAACCAGGTGAGACTCGGAGTTGGCCTCTCGTCTTGATCCAAGCCGTTTGACTGTTTGTCAGTAGTTTCTTACAATCTTGATGGCATCGAAATTCGTCAAAAATGCAATATATTCAAAATTAAATAGACATTAATTTCGTCACAACGAGGTAAGAGTCTACACGTGACACCCAGCAAGCACTGATTGCAGTATTATTTGTGTATATCCTCTGTAAACATAATTATATTGTATTTCTCTCAGATTTTGACCATACCATATTATTTTTGAATATTTATGACTGGATTATTTCCTGCCAGTCGAGCAAAAATGTTGGATAGAATCCATTTGCATTTTATAGTAAAATCGCAAGTATTAATAATGTGGACTTATCTTAGTCAACAACAAAACATGCACTGATAACAAAACCAATCTGTTCTCTAGTTTATTTCTTGCAAGACATTAGCATTAGTGTACCCAGATTAGACAGCTGAAAATCAAATATTGCAAAATAATTATATTATCTTATTCACGATAAATCATTTATTGACCCCTTCCCTCATATAAACGCTGTTCACGCCTTTGCAAACCGGATAGACCCAGATCAGACAACTCCTGTAACAGTCGTCTAATTAGAGTATGCTCTATTTGTTTCTGCAAGTTGAGTGAGTGAGTGAGTTGGGTTTTACGGCACTGCGACACCGAATAGGTCATATAGCGCCGATGAATGATGATATGACATGATGATGAGGGATGATCAGGAAGATGATGCAATTTGATAGATATTATTCTACAGTTTTTGTCCAAACCAAAGTGTCTTTGAAAGTTTTATACAATACAAAGTAGAATATTCACGAAGTAATCAATTCATGCAAGACAGTTCATTAGAGAAATGGTTACCAAGAAGATTAAAGGCTGTTGCAGACCGTTAACACAAACACATTAGGCAGAACAACAAATAAAGGTGGGTACTCAAATACTGAAATCGTCTATTTTCTCCACCAAAACCTTATGTTATGACCACTCTTTAGAATCATCTCGAAGAAACGCGTTGGAGAAATAAAGAAATTATTCTGGAAAATGTTTTAATTTACGCATCTGATCTGTTGCTCTGATAAGGGCACCCAATCTGTTGCTCTCATAAGGGCATACAATCTACTTTCCCTCGACAAATGTACTATTGTAGCCTGCTTTAGGTGGACTACCAATCCATAAAAAAGCTTTGATTTAGGTGAGACGTAGAGTAACCCCTTCCCTCATATAAACGTGTTTTCACGCATTTGCAAACAGAGTAGACCCCAGATCAGACGGTTCCTATGGAAGCCGTCTGATCAAGGTCTGCTCTGTTTGCTAATATAATTTGACAGATGTGTTTCTTTGCTTTCTAAAATGTCTACAATGTTTCACCTTCTATTTTACATCATAACTAGTTTGTCCATGAATATTCATTAGGTATTGGAATTTGTAACAAACATAGAACAGGGAAATTATTAACTCGACGTCACATTAGTATCAACACGTTTGACGCTCTGGTTGTGTTTTTGGAAAGAACTGCAAGATTAATATCAATTTTGGAAATTGAACAAGACAACATTTTCTACAGCCAAATTCTTACTCAGCAGGCTAGAGTTTAAAGTTTGTAACAGTGTACAGAGCATTTGGTATGCATATTTGGATAAAATGGCCTTAGTAATCGTTCTGGTTAGCAAACATGCATACACCCATGCTTTTCGAAATGTATTTAGTCGATACTGATACCAAGTCTTTGATATGTCCTATATTGTTAGAGTTTGAAATTATTAATCCTCTAGCTATAAACGTACTATTAAGTGTTCCAAATTGAATTTAATGTGTCCTTACAAGCATGAAAATGTCTCTGGTTCTATGAAATTGATTCAATTGATACATAGCACAAGTCTCATTGGCGCCACAAGCCCATCTGTCATGTTTCAGGTAAACACTCTACATATATTTCGGAAGCAATAGTATAGTGTCTAGCAGCACTGGTGACTGCTTAATGCAGGATAAAGGTCAAGCAGAAAGCTCCATTTGACTTTTACCCTGCATTGAGCTGTCGCCTGTCTTACGAGACTGGCATTTATATTAATTATAACGTTCGGTTTAGAGTTGTTTTGCTGCATATATCAACTCATTTCCTCATTCCATCTAATAATATACAAACAATGTACCAGTGGGTTTTAGAAACGAGGCTTGCTATACAATATAATGCTAAGGATGTCACTAAAACAGAAGAACCCGCGTTGAGTCACCATTCATTTTTAAAAGCATATAGTTGCTTAATACAGTGAAAAGTAATGTATAAAGCTGATACTGCCTGCTTAAATATCAAGTATTATACCTTTTGTATGTTTTTCTTCTGCAAGAGCCGCCTTTAAGAATAAGCTAGTGTGCACAAGTTTGTCTTGAATGATATAAGAATTAATGGAATAATATGACTCGTCCTTGAACACGTTTGTTTCTTACATAGATAATATAAACTACGCAAATATAATATAATTCATACAAAGATAAACTCAATAAAGACAATATAAACAAAATGAATGTAATATACACTATTTAAATAGAATATAAACAAAACAAATATAACAAAACCTAACCTAACCTAATCAACACTTCAGTCGCTGTACTAAACTCGTTCGCTGACAATGCTGCAGCTGTGATTAAATATGACAATTATATCACATGATTCTTAAAAGAATTTTCCTGATTAGAGTTGGCGTCTTATCTAGATCAAAACTGTTTGACGCCCTGGGAATAAACAACATTTTCAGAATTAAAGGAGCTTGCAATAATGCATTTGTTTATCAATATTAAAGGATGCAATTGCAATAGAATCTCGCGAATGCAGCTACATAATTCATTAACAGATTAGACGCATATGTATGCTTAATGCAGGGCAAAAATAATGCAGAAACCGCCTATGGGAGATTTCTGCTTAACGCTTGATCAGGTTTAGGTTACTACATGTTTAAAACTCTAGCGGTATGTTCATTTGAATGGTCGTACATGCGAGCCTTTTCTGCAAAATTGGTTTGCGTTCAATGTTCAGTAAATCCAACTTCACAATATTCAAATGTAGCAGCTAAATCTGAACCGGATTCGAAATGAGTTATTATAGATTCATTTATGTTTTAATCCATGATTTATTCATAAAATATAATGTGTTGTATATCTGAAGATGTTGAAAACCAACCACTAGAATAATTAAGTTGGTGATAATTCGGAATTGGGTGCCTGGTTTATAGGAATGTACGGCGCTATAAACCAACATATTATATTTCATATAGCGCCAGGACTTGTCCAAAGTACTCCTTCCTGTGGAGTTGCTCGTCGTCTCATTTTGAACCACACTCTTTGTTACTGTGACTGTTTTGTAAACAAATATGATGATAAAACATTTGCAGACGACAAAATTTTCCAGCGAAATAGCTATTTGTTCTCATGAAGTAATGATGATCGTTCCTCGAAATATTCATATCAATCCTACAACAACAACGTAGGATTTATGACGCTCGAGCAAAACATAATTTACGGAATTCATGTGTTTTGCCTTTAGATATTTATCTAACTTAGGTTATGAAGAAAAATGTGCCGTGATAGTTCATACTAATGATACTCATGCGTAGGTAATATTGTTATTCGATTCCATCGCTTATGGGCATCATATGCGCGACTATCTAATACAAATCTGCATAACATGACTAAATTTGTTTAGTGCGATTCTCATTTACACTACAGGAAGTAGAGCTTTGTGTTTTGAATCATGATTCCAATATATCTCCCACATCTTCCTTAGGATACAAACATAAAACTAGTGTTAAGAGACGAGTACCTCTTTGGAACGGTCAGTGGCAAAACTGGCAGCTGGCAAAGCAGTGCATATGTTTGTTAAACATTAAAGAAACATGACAAAATAGAAACAATCACTTGCCTTTAACGACCTTGACGCCGATCATAAAAATGTACTTTATGACGTTTCTGAGATCAAACATCTGTAGAGAAGTAAAAACAAAAAACAAACGTACAAAAAAAACGTAAATATCAAAAACCCTCGTGCAGTCTCTCGAGTTGGGTGTTCATCAACTTTGAGTACTATGTCATTATTTTCATGGAACAACAACAAATAGAGAAGCATGCTTATCGACTGTAGAGAGATTGCCAATATATGCAGTACGTTGAATGGACTAACCAAATGGTTCATCAAAATAATAGCCAATGGACGCGAATTACATGGCACAACAAGTCATTTACGTGCAGTCCTACGGACTGTCTGTAATTCAGATATTTCTGAATAACGGCTTCAACCATATTAACATCAGCAATAAACCAGCATCTGTCAGGCCAAATCTATATGTAATAGGTAGATAAATTAGCCAAAAACTGTAGTCACCAGACATGCGTAAGTAATAAATCCCCAGGGAACTGATTATTCCCGACAAAGGGTTGACCATGCTTTATAATGACACTATATACCAGACAGAACACAAGGAAACAAAAGACCTGGATAGATAAAATGTTAGATATTTAGGTGTTCTGAACTTTTAGTATGGATTGTGTAAAACCACGTTGTAATTAACATGTAGAAGCATACACCTTTCACATGATGTATTGATTCCGAACGTTTTTTCTTATGGCATTTGATAACATAGTTTGAATATGCAACTAGTTAGACTTTAGAATGTCTGACAAAAAGAGTGAATTCCTTTCATATTTAATTTCAAACATACATTTCCCCAGGAAGTAAACTTGTTCATCGGCACATGCATTTATTCAAAAGAGAATTGCGCACTTTATTTATATTATGCCGATCCAAACTGTTTGACACCCTGATTACATGTTGGTGGACAAACTCACTAGGGCTTTAATTTTGAAACGATGGTGAGTGAAAAATTGTCTAGAATAATTTGCTCAACAGGCTAAAGGTTAAAACACCAAAACTGGGATTTCCGTTCATAGAGTACGAACAATACTCACAGATACAGACAAAACACGCACGAACTTGCAGAAAGGGAGAAGGAATCCGACTATTGGAACAGTTCTTACTGAAATACTATTTCGCGTTCCGATGTTAATGACTTTATTGGCCTATGGGGCTTTCAATATGTAGAAATTAATGTATCGTTATGTTCTAAAATGCTTTATTAGGCACAAATCAGTTTTGCTATAGAATACGCCGCGGAGGAATTGAGCGTCAGTAAATGGGCCGTACATGGCTGGCCGGCAATTTAGACAAAATATGAAATGCAATTTAAAAGTGAATAGAAGGTGTCAGAATACGTTTAACCCTTTTCCTGATGCATATTCATGCTAGACATAATGATATAATAAATATGTATTTTTGCTGAATCGCAGTAATGGCATATGTACACAGGGTGTATTAGTATCAATGGTCAGATCTATTATAATTCATAAGGAAACAGAGCAGACTCTGCAGGTGCCGTCTGATCTTGGTCTCATCGATGGGGAAAATGTATGAGGGAAATGGTTAACCCTTTCCCTGTTGTGTATTTAGGCCAAAGTTCAATACTTACTGAATTTTCATTACCAAAATAGTTAAAAATATGGAAGGTGGAATATTGTAGCAGTTTTGGAAACAACACAAACAGATTTATACAATTCTATTAGCAAACAGAGCAGACCCTTATCAGACGGCTCCTATAGGAGCCGTCTGATCTGGGTCTACTCTGTTTGAAAATGCGTGAAATAGAGTGTGTGTGAGGTAAATGGTTAAGCGAAGCACTTGAGTATCGAGGGTCCATTAGTATACAAATCATTTTATATTGCATCATTATAAAGACAATCGAAATTCTATGTTCTACCGTGGTTAACCTTTAGCCTGCTGAGCAAATTAATTTTACAGAATTTATCACCTACTACATTTCCAAATATCAAGCTATAATCAATTTGTCTACCAAAATGCAATCAGGGTGTCAAACAGTTTGGATCCTGATGAGACGCCGAGTTACTCGGCGTCTCATCAGGATTCAAACGGTTTGCATAGGTATTCAACCACCCACCCATAGCAGGCTAAAGGTTAATGCTGTGATTGCTGTGCATTGTATATTACAATAATTTACACATGAACATGGTCCTACAACGTCCTAATCAAGACGATTTGTTATTATACTACGTGCATATAGTGTTTTTTTCTATATGCTTCTATTGGACTAATCCATACTGCTAGTATCCTGTAAACCGGCTGTAAAGAACGTCCTATCCTCAGCCAGTCACTTTAAAAATAGCGGAAATATTATTTAGTACCTAGACCTTGACTTTGACCTGACTCTGAGGTTACACGACTTCTGAGTCTCAGTCTGAGATAATTCCCAAGTATAGTTGAACTTCGATATCTCGAACTCGGATAACTTGAACTTTGGGTTAACTCGAACTATAAGGTCCCTTCCAAAACAGAATTGCCTTAAAATATATAACAACGGATATCTAGAAACACATGTGACCGCTAAATGCAGGTCTAAAGTAATGCTGAAAGCTCCTACATGAGTTTCAGCATTACTTTAGATCTGCATTAAGCTCCGAACTTGAGATATTGTTCAGATTATAAATCGGATGACTCGAACCACTGTTATCTCGACTAATTGTTTTGTTCCCTTGAATTTCGAGATATCGAAGTTCGACTGTAACTGATTTTTCAGACTCTCAAGCGAAATGTTTGAATCCGAGACTAGTTCATAGTAAAACGGTGATATTATTTGGTAACATGCCAAAGCAAATTGTATTCTACAACAAACAAAGTATGATGCATTTATTTTGATTGATGCAAGTAGTTATCATAATAAAGGAATCTAACATTACACATGATTGTTTGACAGGTTTGGAATTGCTTGTACAGCTAGGGTGAGGCAATTTGTCTTGTTTGTCATATTATCTATTCTGATTTGGAACCAAACGTTCCCTTAAAAAATTCAGTCCAGAGGTCTAGATAAATTAAATTAAAACATTTTCAAGAACAACTTCTTTATTTCTGAACCAAACCCTATGCTGGGACTACTCTTTAGAATCGTCTCTTTGAGACTGAAGTACTGTTAAAGCTACGTAAAACCCGATAAAAACCAAATCAAACCAACTCTGAAGAGTGGTAACAACATAGGGTTTGGTGGAGAAATGACGAGTTTAGTATTTGAGTACGTATATTTATCTGTAGCTCTGCAGTCATTTTCAATCCTTTCATTGTAATGTGAATGTTTACTGTATATACAGTAGAACCCCGCTAATGCGACCGCTTAATGAATCGACATGGGTGTCTTTATCAGCAGGTGGTTGCTTAATGCAGGGCAAAAGTAATGCAGAAAGCTCCTCTAGGAGCTTTCTGTATTACTTTTATCCTGCATTAAGCTACCACCTGCATCTAGCACCCACAATTATACCTCTTTTAAGTTTTACTGTACTTACGTTTGATACACGTAGCATTATTTATCTGCCAGAAAACTATGCCTACGGACTGGATCTAGACTGTTTGCATAAGAAATGGATCACTCGTTTTTTATGTCAGAGATGTAAGAATGAACAACGTTGTCGACGCACACTTATACCTGTATTTAATCTACATTAAGTTTGTTCTACTGGTGCTAAGAAAATAACAAATACAGTATAACCCCTCAAAAAGGGGCAAACTTCTGTGTGACAGAGGCAGGTGGTAGCTTAATGCAGTACGAAAGTTATGCAGAAAGCTTCTGTATAACTTTCGTCCTAAATAAGGCAACCGCCTGCTTTTTAGGACAGCTATAGCTATTTTAGGTGGTCGCATTAGAGGGGTTTTACTGTACATAATACAGAAAAATCTCTCTGACATGACCACGGAAAATAAGATTTTAAAGCAGATGGTAGATTAATGCAGGGCAAATGTTATGCAGAACTATCCAATATCAGGTTCTGCATTACTTTCGCCATGCAATAAACAACTACATACTTTTAAAGACTGCTATATTATTAAATCATGGGGTTGCTTTAGGGAGAATTCTGCATCGTCCACATGTATAATTATCTAAGATGACTTTATCAGTGTTAGGAGTGCTTCTGCAAACTGCAGAAATAGTGTGTAATCAATCAAACATATTGGTTGTCTGCTCATGTTTCTATTTTTAAATGTTCTTCTATGTTGTTCAAACTCATTATCATAGCACCAAAACAGGTTGGATACTCGTGAGACGGTGAGTTCCTCGGCGTCTTATCTAGGCCCAAATTGTTTGCATATGTAAGGCGCAGCGAAAGAGTAAATTTCGTTTTGCACGTAGCAACCACATGTGTTTAAAAGGGTTTGACAAGTATTGGTCCTGATAAGAATTACTGAAATCATTTTATTATCATTATTTATATATAATACGCTCGTATTTGAAACTGTTAAATAGAATTAATACTTTCAAATTCAAACAGGTACAACTGATTTAACGATATAGTCAGGGTCTCTCCTCAGTGTTGGAATTGGATGTCGGCGTATTGTGGGATGGTTTACAATTTATCTCAAGGAGTTTTGAATTGGGAAAGTAAAAAGAATATCGGCGTCTACCGGACGGGACGAGTTGTGGATATTCGCATGCGCGAGTTTTGGTTATATAGAAAATACGTAGTCAAACTATCACTAACCAATAAAGAGTTTGAATATTAAAGTATTTATAGAAAACGTGATTGAATTTGAACAATAGGATCAGTTGAAACCAGATTGTCGATATTTTAATTCAAATAGATATGATTATTTTATCCCAGAACAAAGTGCAAGTAACGGTCGGCTCAGTTTCTATTTTTAGATTGACCTCGATGGAGCTGAACATATTATTTAGGTCTATTAGTTGGGCATCCAACTGAGGAAAATGTGTCGAGCCATGGCATTAAATAGTAGAATTTGGCATGCACTGGATATGTAATGTTTGATGTCTGAGTAATCAGAAACTGCCCCATGCCACCTGAAAATTTGCCCTTGTTTCTCTTAATTGGGTCAAAGGTCAACTAAGTGCATATTTTATATACGTTATTTGAGAAATCATTATATCTTTACCAATTTTAGGTGTAAAATAGCAAACATGGTACCAAAATGAAGGTTAAACATTGGCCATTAATTTGCACTTACTTTGTGTAAAATATATTATTTGAATATTCATGAATATTAATGAGAACATCAAAAAACCAGTAAAAAATCATTAAAACCAACATATAACGATGATACATGATGTCATGTCTTCGTCATTATTTCTATTTAACAAAAATAAATTACGTTAAAATAAAGGTTAGACAGACTGCTACTGAAAACAAACAGTATACAGTAATACCAGCTATATATTATGCACACATACTTCTTAATGTAAAGTGGGTGGGGTAAATAAACACCTAAACAAAACTTTCAGTTCTGTTTAAAGTAAATAATTAATTCACTATATTTTTATGGATATTTTCTTGGTTGGTACAATTAACACCATCGCAAAGGATATATAATGTTTGATGTCTGAGTAATCAGAAATTGCGCCATGCCACCTGAAAATATGCCCTTGTTTCTCTTAATTAGGTCAAAGGTCAACTAAGTGCATATTTTATATACGTTATTTGAGAAATTAATATATCTTTATCAATTTTAGGTGTAAAATAACAAACATGGTATCAAAATGAAGGTTAAACATTGACCTTTATTTTGCACTAACGTTTTGTAAAATATATTGTTTGAATATTCATGAATATTAATGAGAACATAAAAACAGTTAAAAATCATTAAAATCAACATAAAACGATGATACATGTCATGTCTTCGTCATTATTTCTATTTAACAAATATAAATTACGTTAAAATAAAGGTTAGACAGACTGCTACTGAAAAAACTGTATGCAGTCATACCAGCTATATATTATGCACACATACTTCTTAAAGTAAAGTGGGTGGGGTAAATGAACACCTAAACAAAATGTTCAGTTCTGTTTAAAGTAACTAATTAATTCACTATATTTTTTATGGATATTTTCTTGGTTGGTACAATTAACACCATCGCAAACACATGCTAGTGTGTTTTGAAACTACTTTGAAGCATTTACAGCGAATAGATTTGCACTTGGTTTTGCACCCATAACTTGTTAAATGCAAGCATCAAGTGTAGTTGGTACATTTCCAAATCACTTATAAAGGTTCAACACCATCGTGCTATGTGTTAGTATCTATAACATTAATGTCTGTATCCATTAGCTCAGATCCATATAGCAGCTTAACAGTTTGCTCTTGAAAGTTTCAGTTCTAGTACATCCTTTGTTGGTTTAACCAGTTCAGGTGTTTTCTCTATCTTAACCATATTGTGAAATTATTGCATCATCTATGGGTTCTCCGTTCAGCCACCATACATCAAACATCAAACGTTTGTGCCTTGTCTGACGACCGTGCATCTCTTCAAATATCTGAAAGCAGATTGGACATGTAAAATATTTCTTCCAACAGGTCTTCGTTCCGATTCTAGTGAAAGCAAGGGTTATGTTACATCCAGTTATTTCATGATACCCTGGCATGCTCCGGCAGACATCTTGGGCTAACTTGCGGAAAATACAATTTTGTTTTTCCCAGCCATTATTCAGACTTCAGTGCCTAAAGGTCCAAGATGGTATACATGTATCAGTACAAGCAGTACATCAAAATATTGGCATTTGACAACTATCCAGCATTGGCCCCTTTCAAGCAGCATCAAAGCCATGTATCCACCTCGTCATGATTTGATGGCAGATGGGACAATTCATGTCTGCACTTGTCTTGAATGACGATATTCAAGCGTATCTGTTGAATACTGCAATACTAGTATACTACATCAACTCTGTGTTTGTGTCTTCTGCTTCTTATTTTGTGTCTTCATGCTTTGTCGCTTTAAAGCAGGCATACTCGCACCGTTGTGATATGCACATAGGTGAGGGAGGGTCCAACGTGCAAGTTAAAATAACAGGTTAAAACATTGCAAACAGAAGAAGAGTACATGACATCTAAAATATTAACCTGGACAGTTGGGAGCTATCACTTGATGTTATGGTAGCTTATTCCAGATGATGTTGACAGCAGAGTGGAAGAAATATTCCCTCAGGAAAATGGTCCTGCAAAACCTTGGAACGAATCATAAGGAATGACCTCCTGTAGGTGCACCGTAAGGGAGTCAGAAGGTGGGGCGTCAGCTGCAACAAAATCTTTTACTTGTTTCTGCCTCTGTTTGAGCAAATCGTGTTGAACATGGCACCAATGCTGAGCACTTGGTTTGCAATAATGCAAAATTACAAATATGGTAGCTCTACGTTGGATCATTTCCACGTGCGTTGTCATGGCCTTGGTGTGTTGATCCAAAACAAAAGATGTGCACTCAACCTGCAGACTGATCGGGAGTTTGTAAAATGCCTCCTTGGTTGACTTTTGGGAGGCTCCAAGGTTCCTGCTTAGAACGGATGTGGATCAATTTGCCTCCTTTATGACCATATCGACTCGGGATGTTCAAGACAATTTCAAAGACAGTTGTGTCCCAAGTTATTTTGCCCTCTTTGTAGTCTTCCGTTTCATGCTATGGACAGTATAACTAGTCTCTATGTTGTTGGTGATAAGCAGGACCTAGCACTTCTCTGCATTGAACACAGTCTCTTCCCTTTTCTACAGACTGCCGAAGTCATTCTGGAAGACGTCTGCATCTTCTATTGACTCGGCACAAAATTGAGGCATCAGCAAAGAGTTGACATGAAGAGTGTGGTCATCATTGTATTCAAGGGAAAAGAAGGACTGAGAACAGCACATTGATGAACACTTGATGCTATCGGTACTGACTCAGAGGAAACACCCTCCAGCGTGATTTGTTGGCTGTTGGATACAATCAAGCATTTTGCATTACACATCATAGTGTTGGAGCTTAAGAAGAAGGTATCTGTAAGACACTTTGTAAAACGTTTGCGTCAATCTGATAGGATTGGTCCAGACCTGACCCAAGGTCATTGACCATGTTGATTGATTAGCTGTGTCTCACAGAAGCGCTGCTTCCGGAGTCAATGCTGGTATGGGTTGATGATGTAATGGTAAAACCAGGTTACTGTGTATGATGTGTTCTAGAATCCTACATGTGACAGAATTTAGGGACACAGGCCAATAGTTTGAAGGGGTTATTCTTGACCATTGTCTTGTATACACATGTATATGATTAACATGAAATCTTCAAGTCACTGGGGACTTTATCCTGGTCGTAAGGCCTGGAAGATCAGAACAAGAGCGGGAGCTAGTGAATGTGCCATCTCTTTCAAGAACCTTGATAAGATGGTGTCTGGACAGGTAGCTTTGTGGAGATTAAGGCCATTAAGAAGCTTGCAGACATGAATAGGAAGGGCATTCGAATAAGGATACTCTCAAACGGCACAAATGAGAGATAGGACCTCATGTGTAAAGACAGAAAATTACTGGTTCAGTATTTTAACTTTGATTTGTGTATCAACATTGTTAATGGCACCATTTTTCAGTGGTGCTATTCCCGAGCTGTCGCATTTCTTGCCTTGCTCCTAACAAATGTGTAAAGCTTCTTACAGCTGGTATCTGTCACTAAGTCAATCACATACCCATCATGAGCTTGAGCTTCCTTGCACTTCTGTGCAAGTTTTCTGTAGCCCCTTGTATATGCGCCAGTCCTTCTATACCTTGGTCCTCAGCACTATTTGTACGCACATTTCTTCTTTCGTGAGAAACGGCGGGTGATTGAGTTGCACCATGGCTGGCTGAACCTGGTGGATGTCAACTCAGAAGGGACCACTGAATATATCACATAGAGTACAGATTCGTAAAGGGACTGATTTTCCAAGTGTGCTGCAAACTCAGCCATTTTGATGGCCATAGAACATGTATTAGCCTCTTTCGAAGGGTGGACAAGATGTTGGGTAGGCTTCCTTAGTGAAGGAAAGATATGTTTGTCAGAACTCTGACATATTCACTTATTCCAGGTATTGAGGTATATCTGATAACTAGTGATTGCTTGTGGCAATAACATATAGATTGTTGTCATCACGGATAGGGAAGGTTACTCATAGCCAGCGGCACTGAATATGCCTATGAGTTCATTGTTGAGTTAGAGTGGGTACCTATGGCCAGTAACTGTTATAATGGCCAATCAATATCCGGGATATTCATGTCCCCACAAATGTAGAAAGGGTTTTGTCATGGGTACTGCTGGTGTAGGTAAAATATTTAAATTCATTATGTAAAAACATCGCCATACTCACCAGGAGCTATGGTGTTTCAATCGCTAATGATACAAACAGCTAATATTAGACATAGTGTACAATAAAACATACCAATATTACACTGAGATTATGGCAATAAGAGACTAATCTTCTGGCGTTTCATTATCATCTCTAAATGATATATCTGCGTGAAGAGGTACTATAACTTGCACAGATTTGCATCAAATTATATATATATTGTATGATAATGTATCTTACATGTATTTAAAACGATATTGTCCGAACTTGCAATCATCACAGGTCACTCAAAACTTTCTGAAATGCACCATAAATAGTTCTATACTTACTGTGGAGACATTGCTAAGAAATTAAATGCAAAAAAGTATTGAAATTGTCAAAATTACGGCTATGTTATACTATATAGAGATTTTATTACATGTTTGCACTCATTTGACCTTTGACCTAGTTTCTGACCTTCAAAGAGGGTTTTGGCAGTGGCATGGGCCAAAACCATAAATGATTAGTATCTGGCAACACAATTATGGTATTCAAACATTTCTACTAAAAAATGCCATGGACCTCGAAAAATAAGCGATTTTTTGCACATCGGATTGCCAACTATATGCCATTTCCAGCCCCTTTAAGAGCTTCTTAATCTAATTAGCATGCCAGTAGAATGGAAACATGTACTTTTTATCCATTAATCTTTGCTTTCCGACTTGATTCTTATTAAACCGCGTTTCTCCAGCGGTGGATTAAGTTAATAAAACTGATAAATCAGCGACGTTTACAATCGATGGCAGAGTGGCCGAGCGGGCTAAGCTGTTGGAAAAAAATGTGTTTCAGTTTACGTTCTGAATGACATGGCGTGGGTTCGAATCCTATTATAACCCCACAATATTTTTTTCTTTTTTCTTATTTATATAATTCTAGTGGTATTTTTTCCGTTATTCCATCAACATATGCATATTTACAAAAAATCGAAATACATGCACTTACATTGTTAAGGATCATTATGCCTTAGAAACGGCAAGTATTATCACAAACCTAATAAACCTTCTAGATACTACCGGGATAAAACCAATAGGAGGATCTAGCTCACTTGGAAGTGCTTGCTAGATACATAAACCGATGTTTTGACTGGTGTGTCCATGTGCCTTAGAACTTCACGAGGAAGCAAGATGAATAAAATGTATTGCTCTTCATATGTGATGTACCAATATGTGCCTAAGATATGATAAACGTGCTTTAGTTTCATGTCAATTATGTTAATCATTAAAGTTCTAGTATGCATGCATTTGTAACCCGAGAGGGTCCATGGTTGGTAAATAAAACGTGTTCAAATATATATTCTATTCTATTCTAAGAAACCTAAGTTTATCCGCACCCCTTTATTACGTCACTAGAGAAGCTTGCTGACTGGATAAATTCCAATTCAAAGATTTTGTTTTCAAAGAACGACATGTGTACTTGCAACGATTAAAGCATTATATATCTCCTAAGCAGTGGCGCTTGATATTCACCGTCTTCGTTCTAATTATAACGCACGTACTACTTAATATGCACAATAGTTATTTATAGAAACCTATTTACGATCCGGTGCCAAAACATTGTCATACGGCTCCTGTATATAGCAAATGTTCGATAAAAAACTGCTGCAGGTATCTCCTTGACTTCCTTTTAGAAGGAAGCCAACTTGTCCAGACATGTTTCGAGAGATAGTGGAAACATATTGACTGCTTGATTGATTTTAGTAACAAATCAAAAACACTCTAGACATTATTTCATGCGTCAGCTGTCCCATGCATTTATAGGACGCGATATATGTTATGTCAACATTTGGATGTAACATTAAACACTAAATCGAAATTTATCGAACCGTTTCTGACAAGACACATGATATACAGTTTTGAGCTCAGTTGCAATGTTGAACAACGGATTCCAGTGCAATGTCGTTGTTTCTTAAACTTCTGCAAATTTCTTTTTTTGCATTGCTACTTTCGCATTCGACAGATCTCCCACTTTCAGGATATATTTATTCTCAACAGCAGGTGTTAAGTACTTGTGTGGCGGACATACAAAATCGCCCTGTACTTCATTCTCAGTGTTGTTATTTTTGCTGGTGTTATTAATATTGAAATTTGAATACTGTTTAAGCCGGTGCTAGGGGCGTGAGTAGTGTTGCACTTTTAATTACTACTCATGAATATACACTATAAAACCGAGTCTGCAATGAAATTGACACACGATAGTGCGCAGCAACACCAGAAGCACAAATGAAATGCGCACTCACACACAACCTTCATAATTATAACTGTTCCTTGCCTGTTCCACACTAGTATCATTTAGGGCAATGTGACACTAAAATGTTGCCCCCCCCCCCGATGCAGATGCAAGTTTTCAATAGAATTGAATTCATTTTAGCTGAATTTTAAAAAGTGTCTTTGACTTCTCTATTACATGTTTAGTTTTGTCGTAATAACGCCCTGTATTATGTACAATGTCTTGTTTGGGTTTTATTACGTATAGTGCTTGTAGAATTGTGGGAATAGGTACAATGGATATGACCGTATGCCTGTCACGTGCTATCCAGATAAGATGCGTAAATTAAAACATTTTCAAGAATAGCTTCTTTATTTCTCCACCAAATTCTATGTTGTGACCACTCTAAAAGATGTTTACAATATAATTATGGTTGGTGGAGAAATGACGATTTTAGTACTTGAGTTCGCATTTCGTCTGTTGCTAATGCGACCAAGTGATTTATTTATACATGTAGGTAGTTGCTTCATGCATGACAAACGTAATGTAGACAACTCCTACAGGAGCTTTCTATATAACTTGTGTTCTATATGAAGGTTCCGGCTGCTTAAAAAATCCAGAATTACATTAAAACTCCGATTGCTTAAATATTTACACAAGTATTATTATCGGTCTTAAGACGGGACAGCTTAATGCAGGGTGAACATCATGCAAACAGTCTCTATTGGAACTATCGGCATTACTTCCATCCTGCGTTAAGCACCTGCATTCCTTAGGGGTTTCTCTATTCTTCAATATCAAAACTTCGAACTATCGGGTTTTAACTGTATACTTCGTTCGAGAGGTCGTATTAGCGAGTTTACTGTACGTAGGTTTATCTATAGAGTAGGGCTGATCTATCTTAACCCTTTCCTCCATATTCTATTTTTAGACCCAACCTCTTTGAATGCATCTACCCAAAAGGAGCATTTACTAGAGAAAAGTAAATTTTAGAATTTTGTAGTTTGAAACTATTGTGATAAATAGAACATTTGCTCCTATAGGAGCAAATGCTCTATTTACCACAATGGTTTCAAGAAGTGGTTATTACAGAGGCGTTGAAAGGGGTATTTATGGCAAAAAGGTTTAAATAATCTTAGTATAAGAACAAGGTGTATGTTAGAGGAACATTATTGCATCTTTGCGGATGTTATGCGCACAGTATGAGTAAAATCCGCATGTTTTAATGTTCATGGATTGATATCTGCCTCAACTTTGGATGATGTTTTTAAAACTTTAAGATGCAAACATTTCGGTCAGTACGTCTTCCTTTATCAATATCCTCGTACTCACAACATTTACCTGCCCACATGTTTTCTGGTAGCATTGTGACGACGTACTGTTTTAGAAGACCTAAGTAAATACTACTATTGAGTGTCTTCATCAATCTTATAAGACACCCACGTTGTCTGTAGACAACATACAGTTCTCTAAAATACATGTAATTACAAGGTTAATTGTTGTCGGTCTACTAGTGTGTATTGGGTGAGTGTGAAAAAAAATGAAAGCAGTCTTAAGTGAGCTTTCTTTTTTGTTCGCCGCGAACCCTAGCTCAAAATTATATCCACCATGCTGTTTGTAGGGTCACGACGAGGAGTTCTTGTAAGAGTATCTCGACATGCTCGATGTGATCAATAATAATCCTGTCTGTGCTGGAAAGCAGTTGTTATGAATGTCGAATCAATCATGTTCAAGGTTTATTAAATAAAATGTGAGTAAAATGTGAATTACCGACATGAAAGGACTGAAACAGACAAGAATACGAACGCCAGCTTTTTCGACTGGATAGAAAAAATCTTCAAAGTTTGTTCGTTTCCTTCGCTTCAAATACCATCATTTATTTCTAAGTTGGAAAGAATTGACATTTTGCAATAATATTTAACTTTGATTTTCGAAGACCAATGCTAATTTCCAAACTGTCAGTGGTTTGGTTGAAAACATTACTAGTATCTAAATACTTTGTGCATTTCAGTAGCCTAATGGGATGAAATAGAGCTACAGTAATGTGCCAAATCACCATTATTTTCGTATGTTACGGTCTCATTATAGAGAGCCAGAGAATAAGAGAGAGACACACACATACAGACACAGATAGAGAGAGATAAAGACAGACAGAGAGACAGAGACACATAAAGAAAGACAGAGATATATACACAGAGAGACATCCATATAGACAAACAGAGAGAGAGAGAAAGACGGAGGGGGAGTCAGAGAGAGACAGAGACAGACAGACAGACAGACAGACAGAGAGAGAAAAAGACAGACAGAGAGACATACATACAGAGAAATAGACCAAGAGAGAGAGAAAGAAAAAATAGAAAGAGAGAGAGAGAGAGAGAGAGAGAGGTTGAGTTGTATTGCAAAGATAAGTCACTATGCATGCAACATGTATCCAGTTTGATATATGATGTTTAATAATACCCACAGAACACATTATTTAATATTTTCAGGGCACACATCAAGCGATGTACATATTAGTCCAATAGGTCACTGTAAAAATCAGCAGATGCTGCAATACCGACATTTTACTTCCGACGGTGATTTTTCTGTTAGTCATTGCATATTTTGTTATTCACCTGTTTCAAGCTCAACACATTTTAAACAACATGTCATGCAAGTGAAGATTATTGCAATGATGAATCATTTAACGTATAAATGCTGCAAATCCAGATAACAAACTAGAATTAGGCGCAATAACCCTTACTCTGTGGGACACGAGTCACCAATTTCATTTGCAAACTGTAGACCAAGACGAGAGGACTCCTACAGGAGCCCTCTCATCGGGGTCTGCACTGTTTGTCATGTTACATTTCTCTTTAGAAATATTCCTAAATATTCACCACGAGCTTGACCTGTTTCTTGACCTGTTTTAATTTTGGAATAGTCCATTTGAAAACTCAGCGTTGTATGGGTTAAGCAGTTCCGACCCAAAGCTACTCACCCAGTAAACCTTGGAACTTATTGGTTTAGTAGGAAAAGGTCACTTGGTCATAAAAAATGCATGATAAAACAATTTGACTTTAGTGTTACTTTTGTATACGCACTTAGTTCATCTGTCTTTCCTTTTATATCGTTTTTACATAAATGTCAATGACTAGATGTTAGCAAATAGAAACACCACAGATAAGCAATGTGTTGAAATAAAGTTTAACATATTTGTCCCTAGATACATTACAGTGGCGGCTCAGTGCAACTTGTATTACATTTGAAACACCCCTCGTGTTACAAAACTTGAAGCATCTAGTAAAACGATGATTGTGTGTAGAAGAAATTAAGTATAGTAAACAAGATACATATATTTCTCACTCATGACGCAATATCTAATTCATTTATCAAGTTTTCCTTATGGGTATATGTAAAGATCTAATAGCAATAGACAGCAATGGGTCTAATATATATGTTCTAATGAGCATTTACTGGATTAATGAGGTCTGTTTGTACAAACCCAATGGCAAATTGTGCAAACCCAATGGCAAATTGTACAAACCCAATGGCAAATTGTGCAAACCCAATGGCAAATTGTACAAACCAAATGGCATTTTCATATTGAGCAACAGACAATGTAAATTTGCAATAAGTAATTTCTAATTCGCCTCTGCAAGGAATTTGTCTTGCACATTAGCTTAGAAATGACAATTTGCAACCTGCGTACAGTAGAATCTAATTAGTTATTTGTCTGTAAAGGAGGTGGTAGCTTAATGCAGGTTAAAGGTAATACAGAAATATCCTTTCTGCATTACTTCGTGCCATGCATTTAAGCAACCATCTGCTTTTTAATACGTCTATTAGCAATGAACGGCGGCTTAAGACAGGTTCTACTGTACATGTAGTTTGTTATTGTTGATGATGTTTTAAATGTAACCGTTTCCACAAGGTAAACCATGAACAAACAAAATAGATAAATGTGCGTACTCAAATATTGAACTCGGCATTTCTCCACCAACCCCTATGTTGTGACCTCTCTTTAGAATCGTCTCGAAGAGACGATTCTAAAGAGTGGTCACATCATAGGGGTTGGTGGAGAAATAAACGAGTTATTCTTGAAAATGGTTTAATTTACGCATCTTACCTGGACCACCTGAATTAAAACAACTACCTGACTACTGACATTCACATGAACAAGAATAAAGTATAGTATCTCTATAACGCTATGTCGAGAAATCTACTGTAGATTTTATGTTAAGCTGCCATATGGGTCTGTGAGGCATGTGGTGGCTTAAAAAGAGCTTTCGGCATTATTTTTGTCCTGCATTAAGCAACCGCCTGCTTGTAAAGAAGCATTTGTTCAATAAATGAGTGTGGCCGTTTAGGACATGTTCTACTATATTTGTGAAAAGATATAGAAAATAATAGGTTAGTGCCGTAGATGGGGCGCTTTATCCGACGAGGGGAGAAAACGTTGAGGCGAGGCTTGCCGAGCCTCAACTGTTTTCTCTCCGAGTCGGATAAAGGCGTCCCATCTACGGCACTAACCTATTATTCTATTTATCCAGTCAATTTAGTTATATCTTTTTTCATAGATTCATAAAACATACGAATATTGAAATAATTTGCATTGAAAATGCGGTTTTTCGATCAACGGACCTCCCTTTTCATTTCCATTCTAGAGACGTAAATAATGAGCTACCGCAGAGGAAAGTAGTTTTGATACTTACATTACAAGAGGGAAAAACGTGGTTGAATTTGAAAAAATAAGATCATTTGAATTGAGAGTCGATATGTTAATTCAAACAGACATGATGATATTCTCCCGGAGGCTCTCTGGTCAAATTCGAGTTCCGTCGTCTCGGTTTCTGTTTTTAGATAGGGCTATGTTGAACCGCAAATTTCACGCCACCCATTTTTCACACGTGTGAAAAATGAGTTGACGCATTTTTCACACGCGTGAAATTTGCGGCCCCATTTTTCACATATGTGAAAAATGGGGCCCCATTTTTCACAAAACCCTGCTGTGAAAAATTCGGTAGCACTTTAACCCCATTTTTTGAAGACCTACTAATACCAACGCATTTTTCACAGATATGTCAATAGATGGTTTTGCTATTGTTGATACGAGAGATCTTAAACAGACATCAGGACATTGAATTAGTATCGGATAGGGTAGCGTTGTCCCTGAATTATATTTATGACAGTAATATCCCCTGGGTCGACCCTCGTTATCTCGAACTTGGGTCAGTCGAACTTCTGCTTATGCCGAAATCCACGAAAGTCACTGCAAATTGAGCTGTTATTTGAATTGCAAGCAATTCTGATCCAGACCAGATACAGGGCTACTCGGCGTATGGTCTGTATATAAACTGCTTGGGATTCTGTTTTCATTTTCAACAATGCAAATGAAGCATGTGTATTTGACCAAAAAGAAATTTTAAAAAGTAATGCGGTACCCGTGTATTGTGTGTAGAAAGATCATTTATCTCAGAGTTCTTTAAAGTCGAACTAATATTGATGTTCGCAAAGAGTTCAAGCTAATGAGTGTCGACTGTACTTTAGTATATGGTAACAGAAATTATGATTTAAGGAATTATCCAATTACCGAAATTAAAACCGACGTAGATGATAAGAATGTTTTGTAAATATACATATATAAAATATGACAGGGCACTGAGAATAAACTGAGAGTATACTGAAATGAAAACAAGGTTAAATTAGAGTAAACTGACAGTCTACGGTAGAATAGCTTTTAGTAATATGTCTTACTAATGAATTAATGAAGATGGTATTTTTAGCTCACCAGAGCACAAAGTGCTCAGGGTGAGCTTTTGTGATTGCCTGATGTCCGTCGTCCGTCGGCGTGCGTCGTGCGCCGTGCGCCGTGCGTCGTCCGTCGTTCGTCGTCCGTCGTCAACAATTTGAACCTTTAAAATTCTTCTCCTCTGAATCTACAGGGGTCTCAGCTTTCACCTTTGGCACATAGCATCATCTGTAGGTCCTCTACAAAAATTATATAAATTATGCCCCTGGGGTCAAAATTGGCCCCGCCCCAGGGGTGCATTGTTTTCTATAGTAACATATAGTGAAAACTTTGAATATCATCTCCTCTGAAACAGGAAGGTTCTCAGCTTTCATATTTGGCACATAGCATCATGTTCAGGTCCTCTACAAAAGTTATGTAAATCATGCTCCTGTGGTCAAAATTGGCTACACCCCAGGGTGGACAGTTTTCTAGCAAACTTATAGCTGACTGCGTTTTTAAGCATCTTCTCATTACTCATAAATAGGTCATCCAGTCAAGCAGTAGTGCACCTGTATCTGGTGCTGGAGCTCTGTCTTGACCCTTTGCCTGTTATATGTTTATTATTAATTTGAATGCCTACTGCATATTCATGAACAAAATAGTAAAAATGAAGTATGGAAGGTGGAACATTGTAGCCATTTCTTTTCCAAATTTCACAACCTACTGAATATTCATCTACAAAATAATTATAATGAAATATAGTAGGTGGAGCATTGTAGCCAGTTTAGAATCTTAAGGAACAGATGTATCAAATTCCATTAACAAACAGAGCAGGCCCTGATCAGATGGCTCCTATAGGAGGCATCTGATCTGGGTCTACTCTGTTTTCTAATGTGTGAAAACACGTTTATATGAGGGAAGGGTTAATTAATAATAGTGATTGGCATTATGATATTATTATAACCTGCCCTGCAGTTCAGAAGAAGGGTAAATCATTTAAAGACTCCAGAGTGCCAAATTAAAGGTTTTAAATAAATTATGAAATATTTTTTAACATGAAATTGTATTACTTGAAACTATTAAGTTAAACTTGTGAATATGAATTTAGTATGTAATAATTTATAATAATATTCAAATGCAAAAAATCAGTTTGTAATGCTAGGGTACACATATCCGTTCAGAAGAACAGTTGATCGCCTTTAGTCAGAACTTTGTATGGTCTTGTTTAAAATTATGCCCCTGTGGTTAAAATTGGCCCCACCTGAGGGGTGGTCAGTTTTCAATAGAAATATATAGTAAAAACATTGAAAATCTTCTCTGAAACTGGAAGGTTCATACCTTTCATATTTGGCACATAGCTTCATGTTCAGGTCCTCTACAAATGTTGTATAAATTATGCCCCTGTGGTCAAAATTGGCCCTGCCCCAGGAGTAGCCAGCTTTCAATAGAAACATATAGTGAAAACTTTGAAAATATTCTCCTCTGATTGTCTGCTGAGCGCTTCAGGGCCATTCTGGCCCTCTTGTTTTGAAATGCTGTGATGTGGCGAAATAAATTATTATTATTATTATTATTATTATTATTATTATCATTATTATCATTATTATAAAAAATGATAGTAAAACAAAACAATGTAATAAGTATGATATTTTCCATCATTGGATTGTCAGGTTACTGTCTGTTCACTCTCAGTGATGTGTCAAATTACTTTCAGTAAACTCTCATTGTACTGTCAGACTAAAGCCAGTTAACTGGCAGTACGTGAGGGTGACAACTTTAAACAACATTGCTTGTGTTATTGTTTCGGTGCCAGATAAGCACAACCGGATAGGCAGTACGCGTATATTTATAGAAGGTCACAAGAGGTCATGACTCACTGTGCGAAAAAAAACGAAGTCAACTTTTGGCCCATTTTTAAACATATTGGTGTCATGTTTTTGCGCGTCGTGTCTATTGCCATTAGATCTAATGAATAATGCGATTGGTTTGATGCTGCAAATGTATGGTGCACCATAACAGTCATAACACGAGTAGAGGTAGCAGAGGTAGCGTGCGTTATTTTTGGGCCGAAAAAACCCGTGTCTGAGCCGATTTTGGCAGCTGATAAAACGCCCATTTATATACCTACGACCATCATACTGGCCCACTTTACAGACTGGCATAGAGTCATTATAACCCTAACTATTCAAACAATTTGCTTCATATAGATCCAAGTTATGGAACGCCAACATCGCCAATACGCTTTATTACGCTACATGAGTCGAAAGGATATAAGGATTTTCAGAACAATCAATGCGGGCATTTTTCTTCAATGGTTTTCCTAAATTGCTGAACATTCTAAAATAAACTTCTACTTTCGGTTTACATGTCTGCGTTGATCTCTTTTAAAACAAAGTTGTGATCTGGAAACATAGCGCTGAGTCGGAGAAAGAATTTTTCCTCCGCTCTCAAATTATTGCCGAAAGATGGCGTGTCAAGTCCGATACAACATATGTGAGCATATTTGTTGTCACAATATACGATATTATCACGTATGATATACTATTTACGTACTATACATATACGTACACTATACGATACGCTATGAACGATTCCTTGCATTATCATTACCTTAAGTAAAGAACAACTCTTTCTTTCATTAGATACATGTAATATATATATTACATAAAGTATTAATCAAATATCCCATAAAATGGAAATAGTACCCATTATATTAACCGTGAGATATATAACATATTCGCACGAAAGATATACACATGATATACGATTAACGCACGATAGATATACGCATGATGTACAACTACGTACTGTAAAAAAGGTCGTAAGAAATGTACACACCTACTATGCAAACGGTTCTAGATTTATGACCAGAGCGACAGACAATCAGCCAATCGGGACAAAATATCACAGACATTCGATATCCCGGATGTTGCAGCACATGTTGTCGACGGTGTATATATCGTCGCCAGCAACAATATATGCCGAAACAAGTGGCACATATTGTCGCCGGCGACAGTATGTACGGAAGTTGTCGGCATCGGCGACAATATGTGCTCAAGGGTTACGCCATTGTCATATTGTCGTTCGACTCGTTTGTCGGGAAATCAAAATTATAGTATTCGGTGGTTTACGACACAACAGTGTAATAACGCCAATGATAATCAAAAGCTGTGTATTGTGTCAACTGCTTTGACAGGATTACATATCCGTCCGGCTGTTTGCCTGTTGTTTCATCCATATGTATGTTCTCTGTCGTCAACTTGTTCGTCGTTAAAGTCGTTTGACATATTGTCGCCAAAAATACCCTCAAAAGCACCATAACCTTCGTCACATATTGTCGCCGGCGACAATTTGTGCAGTTCAGCAGTAATATGTGCCGAAAACTTCGGGACATATTAACGCCGGCGACAATATGTTCCATCTGTTTCAGCAGAGATGGTCGCCGGCGAAAATATGTACAGCGGTGACAATATGTGCCGCAACACGGGGACATCAAATGCATATCAAATATGTGGACACTAAAGGATTAACAAGGAACTCCAAATACGTTTTACCCACGTGACCCATACTTATATTTTAATCAAATAAGTATGTTGAGCAAGCACCCAAGTCAACTTCTGAGTTGTACTACAAATCTGGCATTTCGATTCCTGCGACCTTGATCTATAACCGAAATGACCAAAGAAATTGGTCAACTTCAATATATTCTCAAGAGTGAAAAATGCGTCGCGTGTTTTGAAGTGAATATTTGAGCACATCTTCTCGACGCATTTTTCACATACGTGAAAAATGCGTCAGGCTTTGAAAGGGGATTAAGGAGCAAAACGCAATTTTCACAAATTATGTGAAAAATGGGGCCGCAAATTTCACACGTGTGAAAAATGGGTGGCGTGAAATTTGCGGTTCAACAGGGCTAACGTCACTCATAAATCGATGGAACTGAACAGTCTATATTGAGGTATATGGCAATCACCGCCCCTGTAAGAGATTATCAGTCAAATTATAATGAGAGTGAAAAGAAAACATTTACTATTTATTTGTAAGTCTTTGCTCCCTGACTTGATTTTTATCAAAAACGCATTTCGCCAGCGGTGAGTTAAAATAATAAAACTGATAAATCAACGTCTGTTTGTATCTGGCTCAGGACGACCTCTCTAAAGAGTTTAGATGCTGTCTTTTGTAGACTCAGGCGCGGGTTCGAATTCAGCTACAATGTATAGCCATTTTTTTTTTCTTATTTGAATAATTATATTGGTGAATTTTCTGTTAGATCTATACCGTCTACATGTTCATGCATATTTACAGAAAATTAAAATAGTTCCATGGTTATAGAATCATTCCGCCTATCTACTAACCTAATAAACCTTCTACTACCGGAAGTAACCTAATAAACCTAAGTTTATTTGCAACCCCTTTATTATGTCACTAGAGAAGCCTGGTGACTGGATAAAAATTACTACAGTAGAACCTCTCTCTATAACGGCCACTAAATTACATAAATTATTTTGTGTTGAAGGCAGGTGACCACTTAAAGTAGGGTGAAAGTATCGGAGCGTTCTGATTTACTACCACCTTGCTTTAAGCAGCCACCTGCCCTAAATACCAACCAATTAACATAATTTAATGGCCGTTATAGAGAGATTTTACTGTAGTTAGAAATGTCAGTAAATTGACTTTCAAATAAACCTCGCTCTCAGGGTACTAGTAGTGATGTATGTGAGGCTAACCAGACCATTGTTTATTGTCATTCTCATAAACATTTTATCAGGGAAATCGCTTTTATCATTAGCAACTTAATCTTATTGCCTTTATATTGTAAATAATTAGCCATGCAGTCTTTAACTGTGTAGCAGAGGCTCTCTTAACTGGTCTCTAAGTGTTGTAAATATTAACCCTTTCCCTGAGGAATATTCATGTAGGAAATAATGACGTCATGAATAGTAATAAGATTGTTCTGCATAATGTCATATGAACACAGTACATTTTGGCTCAGGCAGAAGCTGTATAATCAGATCTATATTACACCATAAGCAAATAGAACAGATCCTGATCAGCCGTCTGATCTGGGTCTACTCTGTTTGCAGATGCGTCAAAATGCGCTTACATAAGGGAAACGGGTTAACCCTTTCCTTAATATAAACACATTTTCACGCATTTGCAAATCAGATGGCTTCTACAGCCAACCGACATGTGTTTCATACTGAAAGCTTATAATAACCCCATTTTGTTAGATGTTGACAACAGCGAGGGTTGGTACATTTTGTCATTTGTAATCATGCTAAACACATTCGCAGCCGTTTCATGAGCATATCATAGACCATGACAAGCGACAGACTCACCATCTTTACTATAATAACTTCTTGCGAAAATATCTCAATGACGTATTGTTTTGAAGTGTCGTACACACTCTATACCACAAAATAAATTGCAAATTGACAAAATGCCAAGTCAGGGAGGCACAGCATGGTCTGTCAGATACAGTGTTTAGTTTTAATTCTGACGTATTATTTTAATTCTGACGTATTATTTTAATTCTGACGTATTATTTCAAACGTTTGAAGGATCCGTTTGCACTTACGTCATTAATACTATATTGACAAATATTAAACAATACATAACACGTATATAGCTCAATTTAATTCAAGAACTGGCCATGAGATGCACGTTGTTTACAGTAGTCTTCGCGACTTTGAATATGTCTGATATTCGGTCGTGCAATATATCCCTTATGATATCTGTAGATATGATACTGTAAAAATAGTCCAGTGAGACTAATTCAACTTTATTAAAAAGAAAACAGCCGGCAGATACTTGTGTAATATTTACGCAATATTGTGTATATACATTAGATATACAGTAAAACCTCGATTATCCGAACACTAAAATACGTATTATTATCGATCTTTAAGACAGGTGGCAGCTTAATGCATGGTGAAAGTCATGCAGAAAGCTCCTCTAGGAGCTTTCTGCATGACTTTCATCATGCATTAAGCAGCCACCTGCCTAAAAGGGTCTACATTCGTTTATAACGAAAATTCGAATAATCGAGGTTTTACTGTAGTTGTGGCCAGGGTAAAATAATCTCTTGTTTAGGGTGCCATTATTAAAGATTATTATCATAAAATAAGGGCAAATTATGGTTGTCATCAGGTCATCTTTCTTTGGCATATTCGGTATTGCAACTCGTCCGTCCAATATACAACACTTCAGGTAGATAAAACTAGTATTACCAGTAAATGTAGTTTCCATGGACATTAAGTAAACCATTCTGGTTAAATATTAATTATCCAGCAGTTATCCTATAAAATACCGTACAATATCCCACATCTAACCCTTTCATCGCCAATATCGCGTAAAAGCACCACGACAAATAGTGCAGTCCCAGATCAAGGCGGCGTCTGATCAAGGACTTCACTATTTGTCTCAATCTCTATTTCTATATCTGTGCTTTATTCCTTTGGAATTTGCACTTATTTCTCTCCTTTCCTTATTTTACTGAGTGATTTAACAAACTTGGATTGCAGACGGCAATTAGATATTTGGCGCCGAAAGGGTAAATATTTGTTATGCATAATACGGATATTAAGCTTGCTATAAATATTGTATTCTGTCTGATGCATACCTACAATGTATTTTGATAGATACAATGTTAAACTCATTGAATCCACTGTTCTAAATTGTTACACTTCCACACCGTGAACATATAACTTAACATTACATATCCATAGCAACGGATAAAAGTTAATGAACAAACGCGGCTGTGGTCATAAGCAGGTGGTTGCTTAATGCAGGACAAACGTAATGCAGAAAGCATTAAGCTACCACCTGCTTTATTCCTTTGAAATTTGTACTTATTTATCTCATTTCCTTATTTCACTGAGTGATTTAACAAACGTATTATGAAGTAAAGACATGGTCATTTATTCAATGAGTGAGTAAGACCGGTATTATAAAATTGCGATCTATCTTATATCCCAGCATTGTCAAAACGGTATATAATGGTATTATGATCTTGTTTATTGCTACCTAACCAATTTGCCCATAGGCTATTTTTAGACACAACCTCTTTAAATAAATGTTAAATGCTCTTTTTATCACAATGGTTTAAAAAATGTAAATTTTTCAGAAAGGCATCGAAATGCGTCAATGTGAAGGAATATGTTAAATGTAATATATTAAATATTACTGGGCCTTAATTGTTACCCATTTCAGTGCAGTCGAAACGGGTCTTAGACATCATATGAATTTGGATCCAGATAAGATATAAAAATGAACAAGAGCACACTCTAACACTTGAAGCAGACGGCAATGTGTCCAGGAGACGACACTGTGTCCAGCAGAAGACAATGTATTCAGCAGACGACATTGTGTCCAGAAGACGACAATGTGTCTAGCAGACGACATTGCATGCACTGAATAGAAACAATATACAATGGTTTAGATTATTACAATAATCTGTGCTCGAAAGTGTGTGTCCTCCGTACCAGATACGTATTGCATCCTATTTGAATCTGAACTAATTCGTGGACATAATGCGGCATGAACGCTTCGTAAATTGTTTCTCTTAAGAAATAGACATAATAGAATATTATTTAACCCATTTCACCGCCAATATTGCAAAAAAGCACCACAACAAATAGTGAAGTCCAAGATCAGACACCGTCTTTTCAAGGTGGCGTCTGATCAGGGACTTCATTTTTTGTCTCAACTCTATTTCTATATCTGTGCTTTATTCCATTGAAATTTGCGTTCATTTATCTCCTGTCCTTATTTTACCGGATGGTTTGTAGACGACAATTAGAAATTTGGCACCGAAAGGGTTCATTATATTGTAAAATCCAAAGCACACCAATAAAGCGTTTGATGTTATGCAACCGCTGAATGATACAAACACTAAGTGATACTGAATACCAATACATACTTGTTAATGTAAAAACAAAACTCTTTAAAGTAGAGTAAGCGACATAGAGTTATCATTACGTTAAAGCTAATTCGTTTATCAGTTTCCCTCCAGGATACTTCTGATGGTCTAATTGACATAGAAATAAATGGGTCTAATATACGTTCTAACGAGCAATTGCTTGAATAAATGACGTTAGTTACTAAACCCCCTAATGGTAATTTCATGCTGAGCAACCACAAATGTGAAATTCTCTTAATGTAACTTGTATCTGTTCGTGCAAGAAGAGTGCCATAACTGTGCTTTAAAATACGATGCATTTTCAAACAAGTATGTGTTCTTTGCAACGTGTCCTTCTATGTTGACCTATGCCAATCCATATTCTGTATCACGCCAACTGGAACATGACGTTGGAAATCTTAAATTTCACACGAAATGAATACATACATGTATATAAAAAGAAATAATCATTATTTCTTGACTTATCGATGTTATTCAACACCAATCAAGAGAAAATATCGTATGTATGCACATATATTTACAAATGTTGTTTTATGCAGCAACAACCAAATGTCTGAATAAAATCACCCAATATCTCAACTATCTTGATTTTAAAATAAACGCATTATCACAAAAATGCTGCTGCTACATGTAACAGTATGATAAGCTAACCAGATAATTGTTTATTTCCTTTATTCCCATAGGTCTCTTATTATGGAAATTCTTATCACCGTGAGAACCGCTCGATTGTACACTACATTCTCGCTAATACGACCACCCCCCGAAGAAGTCTAATTCTGGATTTCTAAAACAGGTGGTAGCTTAATGCAGGACAAAAGGTGATACAGAAAGCTCCTACAGGAGCTTTCTGTATCAAAGCTCCTACAGGAGCTTTCTGTATCACTTCTGTCCTGCATTAAGCAACCACCTGCTTTTACAGTCTTCTATTTCAATACAAAAAGTTGTCGCATTAGCGAGACTCTGCTGTATGGCTTTATATCGTGATCAATTAGCCAGGGAGTCGTTTCTAGCGGAAGCTCTCTACGCCCTATGATACGTGTAAGAACACTACTACATGAATTCACACCATTGAGTTTCCAGACACTGTGAGTAATAGACATGTCATTGCAATAGTTCAGGATCGTGGTGACAAGGGATGCTTTATCAAAGTTGTCCCCAGAGTCAATGTTTTTGCCGTTAGATCGAAGCTCATCATAAGATAATTTACGGATGCTTTGTTTAAATTAGTTTCCATAGTCATCTGCCTTTGTTATGTCATTAACATTTAGTATGCTGCGTGCGGATGAGTAATTACATATGCAAACGTTTTGGACCCAGATGAGACAGCGAGTAACTCGATGTCGAAGCAGGATCCAAAGTGATTGGCACGTTGGTTGCAGTTTGGGAGACAAACTGATTAAAGCTTGAATATTGAAAAATGTAGTAGGTGAAACCGTAGCAGGTGAAAATAACTTGCTCAGCCAGAGGTTAAGATAAGATGCATGCATTAAAACATTTTCAAGAACAGCTCCTTTATTTCTATACCGAACCCTATGAGACGATTCTTAAGAATGATCACAACATTACGGTTTTATGTTTTAATACACTTCTTTATCTGTAACTCTGGTGCTAAGCAGGCTATGTGTGAAACTAGTTACAGTAAAACATCTCTATAACGGCCACTAAATTACATTACATTTTGTGTTAAATGCAGGTGGCTGCTTAAAGTAAGGTGAAAGTAAAACAGAACGCTCCTACAGGAGCTTTAAGCGGCAACCTGCCGTAAATATCAATTAAAAAACACAATTTAGTGACCATTATAGAGCGGTTTTACTGTACTTTGATGCTGTTCCAACCTAAATTAACGATTTTCTCCCCTTTTTACAATGACCTCGTTTGAATGCATTTGTCATATTGAGGGAGTTTCGCAAAGAAAATATATACTGGTACTACAAACCATAGACATCAATCGGGTTAGCAACCAATGACGTCCATGAGAGTCAAATATTCAGTGAGTCTATGTAACTAATTATATATAAAACATGTTTTCTCGAATTATTTAATGGTGCCATATATCAAACATTCCAGTGCCAATATTGTCCTCTGTTGGACACATTTTCGTTTTCTCTAAGTTTTCGAGTTGCTGTTTCTTCGATTTCTTCATGCTAGTTTTTTCAATTGTTCTATATCTCTCTGCGCGAGCGCGTGCATGCGTGCATGCATGTGTGTAAATGTATGCCTTAGTCTACTGCAACTACATCAATGAATAAGCATAAGTGGATGGTACTATACTGGTATGTTTACTGTATTTTACTATTGTTCCACTAATCTAGAGCTGATACACTAACACCCCTCTAAATTGGAATTCTTGCTGGATGCATTAAGCAGATGGCTGCTAATGCAGGGTGAGAGTCATGCAGAAAACTCAAAGGGGGGGGGGGGGGGGCGGGGCTCTATATGACTTTAGCAGCTGCATGCCTAACACTATCTATATTCTTCTCTACTAGAATTCCGGTTTAGAGATGTTTTACTGTAATCTGTCTCCAAACCCGATATTTACACTACATTAAATATCCGGTTTAGAGAGGCTTTCAAGTAGCAAAAACATGATACTAATCCACGGGCCTTTTGTTTTGTCGAAATTGCCCGTGATTTGTCGTTTGACAAACAGTAAGTTGCACGAGCGTTTGTCTATTGATGTCTCCTTGTGCATCAATGTGTAAACACATGTATTTGGTGTATGTTATTACCAAGGAATTTCCCATGAAATTCGCGATTTAACCCATTTATTCCCATATGATTTAAATAAAACCCGTCTAGATCTTACTTTGGAACCCATCTATTATTCATATGGAGGAGGCACAACAAACACAATATTTGCTGGAAACCAAAGTCATCGACATTGATGGGTTCAGCAAGCAGTGCATACCCTGATGAAGTTTTCTTTATGTGTGTAATTGAAAAGTTCACCTCTGGATTATTAAAATGCATACCATTGTCTACTGCAACTACATTAATGAAGCCAGCATAGCTGCATTATACTATACTAGTATGTTAACTGTAGTGTGTAAGTAATTGGAAAAAATCACCTCTGGATTATTAGAATACAGTCTACTGCAACTACATTACTGAAGCCAGCATAGCTGCATGATACTATACTGGTAGGTTTACTGTATTGTGTGTGTTATTGGAAACGTTCTCCTCTAGAGTATAAGATTACATACCATAGTCTTCTGCAACTACATCACTGAAGCCAACATAGCTGCATGATACTATACTGGTAGGTTTACTTTATTTTACTATCATGATACTAATTATAAACTAATACAGTAAAACCTATCTAAACTTGAATTCTAGTTGAGAAGAATTTAGATACTTTTAGACAGGTGGCTGCTTAATGAAGGAGCATTATGCATGACTTTCACCCTGCAATAAGCTGCAACCTGTCTCCAGGACCGATATTTATACTAAATTATATGTCCGGTTTAGAGGGGTTTTGCTGTGCCAAATTTTATACTAATCTACCAAATTGATAATAATGCCTTGACCTCTTGGTTTGTCCAATTAAAAAGCACGGATGTGATAGGTCATATAATCCTTTGACCGCCGCAGTCGCATAAATGCACCACGACAAATACTGCAGCTCCAGATCAGACGCCGCCTTTTCAAGACGGCGTCTGATCAGGGACTTCACTATTTTTCTCAGTCTCTATATCTATATATGTGCATTAATTTATTTGAAATTTGCATTTATTTGTCTCATTTTCTTATTTTACTGAATAATTTAACAAACTTGGATTGCAGACGACAATTAGAAATTTGGCGCCGAAAGGGTTAAGTAAGTTGCACGAGTGTTTGCCTGTGGAAATCTCCTTTTGCACCAATGTGTAAGACCATGCATTAAGGTGTTATTGCCAGGAATCTTCCATAATGCTCGAGTGTAACCCATTCATTCCTATATAATTTAATGAAAACCCGTCCAGATCTTACTTTGGAACCCGTCAATATTTTGATATGGAGGGGGTACAGTAAACAAACTATTCGCTGGAAAACAAGTCATCGACGTGAAAGTGTTCAGCAAACAGTGCATACCCTGATCAGAGGGCTCATTCGGGAGCCCTATAATATGGATGTACACTGTTTGTATATGGCCTTTGTTAACACATTCCCTCCTAGTGACGCATTTCAGCACCTCCATAAAAGTCAACTTTTGAAACCATTGTAATAAATAGAGCATTTGTTCCGTAGGAGCAAATGCTCTATTTATCACAATGGTTTCAAAACTACACAATTCTAAAAAATTCCTTTTCTATAGTTAATGCTCCTTTTCGGTAGATTTATTCAAATAAGTTGGATCTAAAATAGTCTAGGAGGGAATGAGTTAAGGGATACTGGGTATTAACGGGTTACGTCAATTTCAATCTCTATACATGTACTTCAAGGAAGAAAACATTAATATATAGAAAATATGAGCACTCAAACGAAGTATAGTGCTGGGGTTTAAAAGCGGTGGTACATGATGTAGTTTAATGCAGGATAACATTTATGTTTTGCATTACCTTTTCCCTGCAGTAAACAACCATATGCTTTTATAGACTACTATATTAATGAATTGTGTGGTCGTATTAATTAGCGAGCCTTTGCTGTATAAATTCTGAAGGGAGGTGATCCCCCGAAATCAAAAATTGCAACACAAAAAGAGAAAATTGCAGACTCGGTTTTATTGAGTCTGTTCATGTGCAGTAATTGAAAGTGCAACACTGCTTATGCCCCTAGCACCGGCTTAAGCGGTATTCAATTTTCAGAACAAGAAGTACTGAAAATCATGATCTCGAAGGATCAGAAGGTATAACAACACTGAAAGCAATTTTAGTTTTGTTTCCTGTACCAGTTGGTATAGGTATACCACACATACGTACAAAGTCTGACCTAAATATAGTTAAGATATTCGATCCTTGACGAGTCTGACGTGCAAACAAAGGTATTTAGTCCTGGCAGACGCTATATATGTATATTTTATTCCATAAGTAAACAGAGCATACCCTGGTCAGACGGTTGGTATGTATCTACACTGTATTAATGCAGTAATGCATAAAAGCAGTTTCTACCATGGCCAAATATTCGTATGGTCATATACCATTATAAAATTAATCAAATCTATATTCATGATGTCATTATTTCTTACATGAATATTCATTGAGTAAAGGGTTAAAATCAGTTTGAATGGTCATATTAGTTAGACTCTACTGTATATCACATATGCAATATCGGAGGTAGGGTAGAGCATTCATCATTTGGTAGCCTCTGTGGCCGAAAGCTTATAATCATTGACTTACAACCACTTAGAACTTTACCACTGAAGGTTCGAATCCCAGTCGTGCAGCTCGGATTATTCATATGAGGAAGTGACTGTGTTGACAAAAGTTTTCGTTTCATTCAATTCGAGAAAACATTAGTTTTAGATTTTGATATGAATAGTTTTGTTCCATACTTTATCGGTCGACAATTAGTCCAGTTTGTTGTTAACCCTCTTCTCCATAAATACGTCTTTCTACGCCTTTGCAAACAGAGTAGAACCAGATCAGACGGTTCCTATAGGAGCCGTCTGATCAGGGTCCGCTCTGTTTGATTATGGTAATATATAAATATACAGTTTATTTGCCTGCTTGATGCAAACGTCTGTTAACCTATTCCCTTATATTAACGACTTTTGACGACTCTGTAAAAGTCAATTTGTGAAACCATTGTGATACATGTAAATAGAGCATATGCTCCTATAGGAGCAAATGCTCTATTTATCACAATGGTTTCAAACTACAAAATTCTAAAATGTTCCTTTTCTCTAGTTAGTACTCCTTTTCGGTAGATTTATTCAAAGAGGTTGTTTCTAAAAATAGCCTATGAGGTAATGGGTTAAGATGCTTATCATTGCTTAACCATTATCCGCTGTCCGTGGCATTCGCAATAGCCTGAATCCAGGCACTGAGGTTATAAAACGTTTTGCCCGAGTCTGTGGTCCGTGATCAATAAGATATTTGAAAAATGATCTCAGACTCAGACTGAGAAGTCTTATAACCTTTGACCCAGATGAGACGCAGAGTAACTGGAGTCGAATCTTGAGTTAACAGTACACAAGCTCGATTGCGGGAAACAATATCAACGGCAGTTATAACAGAAACTGTCCTAAACGGCAGTTATAACAAAAACTGTCCTAAACGGCCATTCATTTCTTGAAAATAAGAGTTTTAAAACCAGATGGTTGCATAATGCAGGGCATAAGTAATGCAGAAAATTCCTATAGGAACTTTCTGTGTCACGTTTTTGCTGCATTAAGCAAAAACCTAATGTTTATAAGAGCTCTTTGCATTACTTTCGACCTGCCTTAAGCTACCACCTGCCTTAATTACCCATAATTAGACATCCTTTTGATGGCAGAGGTTTTACTGTTTTAACAGTGTAGATACAAATGCGAGGACTGATGTAAAACCAATGTAGTCAGGCTTTGTTTTACACGTCATTCAAGTGCTTCTTGAAAATCATTACATACTACAGTAGAACCTGTCTTAAGCGGTCATTAACAAGAAGTCTGAATCTGAGTTTTTAAATCAAGTTGTAGCTTAATGCAGGAAAAACGTGACACAGAAATCTCTTATAGGAGCGTTCTGTTTTACGTTTGTCCTGTATTAAGCAAACACCTGCTATTTATGACTCCTATGTTTAATTTATGAGTGGACGCTCTATTGTCTACTGTATACGGACACTTCCTTTCATTAATGATGTATCATTTCTCTTTGAATGTCAATTTTCATAAGATTGATGCATTCTGTTGTTATATGACACGCACCACAAAGTGCACTCGGTATGGTGAATGTAATTACGGAGCGAATGGTGTGGATCTGCGCTGCTTACAAATGATACATTAATATAAATACAGTAAAACCTCTGTATAACGGCCACTAAATTACATCAAGTATTTTGTGTTAAATGCAGGTGGTTGCTTAAAGCAAAATGAAAGTAAAACAGGACGCTCCTATAGGAGCGTTCTGTTTTACTTTCACATTGCTATAAGCAGCCATCTGCCCTAATTACCAACTAATTAACACAATAGAGTGACCGTTATAGAGAGGTTTAACTGTATGTGTTTTCTAACTCCTCACTCAGCTCCAGTGGATTTGTGTAGATGATATAAACAGATAATAGTCAGACTTAAGAATATACATTGAAACACCATGCGTTACAATTGAATGTATTTAATCATAGATAAAATCTTTAAACTCCTAAAACTTGTCTAGCAGTATATGTCTCCCCGCTTGATTTGCCATGGGGAAATATAATCAAATACAAAAACGGTATCACAGTTTGAAGGCTTATGGAAAAAATTATACTTCAACTCAGGTACAACTCAAATCTCCCCTTTAACCCTTTCCCGTACGTAAGCGCATTTTCACGCTTCTGCCTGAGCCAAAATCGCCTGTATTCATATGCAATTATAAAAAATAATCTAATCTAATAGTCATGACGTCATTATTTCTTACATGAATATGCAACAGGGAAAGGGTTAAACGAAAACACTTAATTGTCCTATTTCGGACCATAGGTATACAGTAATACTCCTGTAATGCGACCTCGAACATGATGTTTAATTCTGGGTCTTAAAGGCAGGTGGTAGCTTAATGTAGGACGAAAGTTATGAGCTATCTGCGTTACTTTCGATTTGCATTAGGACATCTTTGTTTTTCATACACAGTAAAACATATCTAAACCGGACGTTCAATTTAGTATAAATATCGACCTTGGAGACAGGTAGCAGCTTAATGCAGGGTAAAAGTCATGCATAAAGCTCCTCTAGGAGTTTTCTGCATGATTTTCACCCTGCAATAAGCAGTCACCAGCCTAAAGTATCTAATTTCTTCTCTACTAAAATTTCGGTTTAGACGGGTTTTGCTGTAGTGATTTCTTTAGTGGGGATGTGCTGTATGCATTATCGGGCGCGTGTACAGAATGTCGGGATTATATGGAAACAGAGACGAAATATTATGCTATACAATGAAATAAGATGCATAGCATGACACTATTTGGTAGGCAATTATCAATGTATCATAAATCACCCAGAGTTATCGTCTCAGATAAGATAGTTTCATAACGAGTTATTGCCAATACAAGCCAAATTACCTGGACAGTTTATAGTTCATACAGTACAATGACAGTCTTAGTGACACCCATTAGTAAATGGGAGACAGCATGGGAGACGTTCTCCCATAATTTATGTATTAACCCATTCCCTCCTACTGACGCATTTTAACGCTTCTGTAAAAGCCGTTGTTTGAAATCATTATGATAAGTAGAGCATCTGTTCCATAACACAAAATGCTCTATTAATCACAATGGTTTCAACACTACACAGTTCTAAACTTTTCTTTTTCTCTAGTAAAATGCTCCTTTTAAGTGGATTTATTGAAAGAGAGTGGGTCTAAAAAAATAGGAGAGATTGAGTTAAACAGTTCAAAGTAACATAATATGGATAACTATTAATTAACTTTTTTTTTTCAAATATAAAGTGATATTAATTATCTATCCTTACACATTGTGCAGCTTTTAGCAGGTTGCATATAGTAAAGCCTCTTTGAACAAGACTTTCAAATTAGTATTATTGCCCGTCTTTTACCCTTTGACACTTTCCCTCATATAAGCGTGTTTTCACGCAATGGCAAACAGAGTAGACCCATATCAGACGGCTCTGATGACGGGTTAAGGAAACTAAGGGTTATCCAGTTGTTCATTGTGCAAAGGCTGATTGATGGTAGTTGATTGCATGTTTTAAATGTTGATTACATGTTTTAAATGTCAAATAAAACCCTCATAACGGTCTACTGTTACTACTACTACTACTACTACTACTACTACTACTACTACTACTACTACTACTACTACTACTACTACTACTACTACTACTACTACTACTACTACTACTATTACTGCTACTACTACTATTGCTACTACTACTACTACTACTACTACTACTACTACTACTACTACTACTACTTCTACTACTACTACTACCGCTACCACTACTACTACTACTACTACTACTACTTCTGCTATTACTACTACTACTACTTCTACTACTACTACTACTACTACTACTACTACTACTACTACTACTACTACTACTACTACTACTACTACTACTACTTCTACTACTACTACTACTACTACTACTACCACTATTACTACTACTACATGTACTACCACTACTACTACTACTACCACTACTACTACTGCTACTACTATAACAACAACAGCAACAACAACAACAACAACTACTACTATTACCAATTACTACTACTACTACCACTGGAACTGCTGCTGCTGCTACTTCTACTACTACTACTACTACTACTACTACTACTACTACTACTACTACTACTACTGCTGCTGCTGTTGCTACTACTACTACTACTACTACTACTACTACTACTGTTGCTGCTGTTGGTGCTACTACTACTACTACTACTACTACTGCCACTGCTACTGCTGCTGCTACTGTACTACTACCTATACTACTACTACTACTACTACTACTACTACTTGCTATTTCTTCTTTAACTATTACTCTTACTAATACTTCCACTCTCTCTGTCTCTCTCATTTCTCACTATCGCTGTCTCTTACTCTCTCACCTTCTCACTGTTTCTACAATATGTACCTCTCGCTGTGTGTATATTTATGTCACTATTTGCCTCCCATTTCTCTTGTCTTCAAGTTTCATTCAAAAGCAATAAAAAGTTTACCTTTGTGTAATGAGCTTCATTTCCACATCTTGATTAATCGTATCCGTCTTATATACACACATTCAGCGATTAATACACAGTTCCACGATACTATAAGTTTTAATACCATTTATTCACTATGAAAACATAAACCTTAGTAACCCATTATCCATTCAAGCAACACATGCCTTCTTTTGCAAACAACCTGGATCCAGATAATATGCCGAGCAACTCGGCATCTAATCAGGACCCAAGATGATTGACATTCGGTGTATAGTTTCACTAACACTTTGATGACTCTGCAGTGCAGAGTAAAATGAAAACAACTCGAAGTGTTGACATAAGATGGTTGTAAGAAAAGTATTCGATCGGAAAGGTTTAACAACATGTTTTAATTACCGTAAACCCCCTCTAAACTAGACGTCCACTTTAGTATAAAGATCGATCTTGGAAACAGGTGGCAGCTTAATGCAGGGTGAATGTCATGCAGGAAGCTCATCTAGGGGCATTCTGCATGACTTTCACCCTGCATTAAGCTGCTACCAGCCTACTATTATCTCATTTCTTCTCTAGAATTCCAGTTTATACATATGTTACTGTATACGGTTTTGTACTCATTTGTTTTGTCGACGATGTCTTGATATGTTATAAATTATATCAACTATAAAAATGAAGCTATAATGTGCAATGGAGTGTAACTACGCTTGAAAGAATTAGTGGTAGTAATATAATATGTACTTGTCGCTGTTGCAGTACGATAAATATTAACCCTTCGCTTGCTGAATTTTAAAATACATTTCATCTTCTTTACCCATGCCCTGTTGTATAATTACATATATCTCCACTGTGTACAAGTATTTCACTGTGCAATCACTGCTGTGGAGTGCACTGGTTGCATAATCAACTTGTAAATAGTGCAGACCCTGATGAGACAGCTCCTGCAGGAGCTGTCTCATCTGGGTCTTCACTATTTACAGGTAGGTATATTGACGCGATTAGCAAGCGAAGGGTTAACTCTTTCATGCTAAGCATGACCTGACTCGCATTTGCAAACAGCCTGGATCCAGATGAGACGCCGAGTAACTTTTAGTTAGCATTATAATGTTTAAGAATAAAACACACTTCTTTGACGTTGTCGATACTTTCACGATGTAATCTAGCTTGTCCTATAATCGAGTTACATTGAATAAATTTGATTTTCCTATCATTTGCTGTTTGTTTTGACAATCCCATATATCGTAATTGAATATAATACCGCATTTCTTCGACACTGTATTATTTTTTATGGTATTCTGCCTTTGGTTTTCCCTCAGGGCGAGTTTACCATTAACATGCCAGTAAAGTTTCACCAACTGATCCCTTTTTTTCGCAATTTAATCCTTTCCTTATAAAATATGTTTGTTTTTTTTCACACATTTGAAAACAGAGAGGACCCAGGGTCTGCTCTATTTGCTTATGAAATTATATAGATCTGATCTGATCCTATAGTTTTTGTCTAAGCCAACAATTCCCTTTTAACGCGTACCTTATGAATAAGTTAAAGCATATTCATGAAATGGTCAATTCATTAAAACATGATCATTAAGGAAAGAGTTAAGATGAAAAGCTATACACTCAACCCCTCTAAACCAGTCGTTGAAATATTGGTCCTGGAGACAGGTGGCAACTTAATGCAGGGAGACAATCATGCAGCAAGCTCCTCTAAGATACAACCCGGGTACTAGAAAGTTCAGATCCTACTCAGGCGCCGAATAACTATGTGTCTTATGTAGATCAACCTGTTTGCAAAGGTTATGGCAATACTAAAGTTCAATATTAACACATACAATTTATACGTATGTTGGAAACGCTCTGCGAAACATGCATCCAAGATGTCTACTAGATAATATACAAACACTGGTATATAGTGTGTTACCCACGGTCATGGAAAGCATGTTATGCTTTACATGTACATTTAATAGTATATCATAATTGTTATTATCTGATTCTGTATAATGTGTGAGAACCATTGTTATATGTATTACATGTATCCTATGCCCAAATAAATCTATCTAGCGTAACTCACAAGCCACAGTAACGACTTAGCAGGATGGACACCGTTACATGTAAATAATTGTATTAGTTTGTATTAATTTATAACCTGTCTTAATTGTCTGTTAAAAGAAGTACAATTGCGGGTCATTCCGGCCAATAGTAGCTTAATGCAGAGTACAAGTAATTTGCATATCGTTTTATTCCGTATTGAGGGACGCGAAGTCCGATTGTAAGCAATATAGATCCAGATAAACGACATTGCCGTTGTATCAAAGTCTTTATTGATATGGCTTTTGCTTGAAAACAGTGTAGACATAGTTAAGACTTCGCTTGCTGACTTTTAAAATACATTTCTCCTTCTTTACCCATGTCCTGTTGTATAATTACATATAGCTTCACTGTGTACAAGTATTTCGCTGTGCAATCACTGCTCTAGAGTCTACTGGTTGCACGATCAACTTATAAATAGTGCAGACCCTGATGAGACAGCTCCTACAGGAGCTGTCTCATCTGGGTCTTCACTATTTACAGGTAGGTATATTGACGTGAATAGCAAGCGAAGGGTTAAGATATCACGTCGCAGTGGTTGCTGTTCAATGTATAGCTACAGTAAACCCCCTGAAAATTGAAATACAGTGAACCCTCGTTACAACCGAGCTGTTTGTTTCCAGACATTTTGCTGGTATAATGAGGTTCCCGTTATAACGAGTTTAAATATGAAAGGAACCATATGGCCAGTTTTAAACTAGTACCAACAGGTGAACGCTTAATGCAGAACACAATATAAAGTTCAGCCAGAATGTCTAATAATGTTTATCCTAATGAAACGGCGACATACATGTACAACGTCTCATCCGGATCGAAAGACATTTTGACAGTTTGCAAAGGCATAAAAATTTACTCAATTGCCTATTCCTTAATAAGAGTTGATAATGACAGTGTAGATCCTGATTGGTCGCCGGAAAGACACTGAGTAGCGGGCATACTCGTAGTTTCACAAATCTGCTAATGCATGTCGTTATAAAGTAAAGTCTCGCTAATACGACCACTCAAAAGAAGTATAATTCTGGATTTTTGAAACAGGAGGCAGCTTAATACTGGGCAACATGTATGCAGCAACCTCCTATATAAAGCCCCTATAGGAGCTTTCTGCATTATTGTCCCGAATTTAGCAATCATCTACCTTTACATACGCCTGTGTTGATAAATTATATGGTAGCATTAGCGAAACTTTAAAGTATATCATTTGTCCTACATGTGTAGTCAGTGTCAATTTATCCAAGAAAAATAACCCTGGCAGTGATATAAACTGAGGAAATACATAATTATTTCCCTTTATATCTAAAAACTCTACTTATTGCAGAACTATTGGATTAATGACATATATTACCCGTGAGCATATGACATTAATCCTAATTCTGCTGATTGCGACTTCCCTGCCACCGACACACTGATTAGATCCAGGTGAAACGCCAAGTAACTCGGCATTTTATGACGACCCAAGCTGTTCCAACTCTGGCAAGTTTCTTTCATGCCCTAACGAACAGTACGTTCAGGAATTACCCCTTTTCTTCATACAAACACATTTGCAAACAGGGTAGACCCAGGTCATACGGCTCCTTTCGGAGCCGTCTGATCAGGGTCTGCTCTATTTGCTTATGCAGTTATAAGAGATATCTGACTCAACAATTTCTACCAATACCAAACATACTGTGTACATATGCCGTTTAAAATATAATTTCAAATAAATACTCATGGTATCACTATTTCTTACATGAATAAGCAGCAAGGAAAAGGTTAAGCAAACATACTATATATTTCGGTAGGCTAAAAGGTTATTTGGAATTAATTAGCTATATCCGTGCGATATATGCCTTTTACAGAGCTAGTCACAGTGGGCAGTGTGTTTAGTATAGTTAACAATGCACGATTAAATGTTTCTCTTCATTAGCTTTTAATATTTTCACTGCCATTGGCGAGTTTGTGAATACCCGTGCAAATAGCTTGGATCCTGATGATACGCCGAGTAATCGGCTCGTCATCAGGATCCTAACAGTGTGTTACTGTGACAACGTGTTTTAAAACAAAAACGAAAAAGAAGGAAAAGAAACAAGACCACTGTAGCAGATCACAAGGTTTGCAGACGCCAAAGGTCGGTAGCGACAGAGTTAATAAATAACACTTAATGTATGTAACTTGTGCCCTTTACTTAACCCTTATCCCGCCCTGAAATAAAATGATTGCTGAAATCTGAATTTTGTGCAATTTTGACTATTTAGATTCTATTAAGTCTTTGAAAAACTGTTAGTAGTCTCAAACAGTTTGGATCATGATGAGACGCCGAATTACCCGGCGTCTCATCTGGGTCAAAGTCGTTTGCAAATACACGTGAAATCATATTAAAGCATATGAGCAATTCTTTATATGTACACACTATAATTAACTTAGTAACTTAATTTTCAAACCACGGGGTATAATCAATTTCTAAGGGACAATATAACCAGAGTACAGTTCATCTTCGATATCTCGAACATCAAAGGACCATACAAGTTAGTTAAAGAAAGCAGAGGTTCGAGTCATCCGATTTCTAATCTTAACAGTTTCTTAAGTTCACAGCTTAATGTAGGTATAAATTAATGCTGAAAGCTCCTGTAGGAGCTTTCAGCATTACTTTCGACCTGCATTAAGCTGTCACATATGTTAGTGGTACATTTTAGAACAATACTGTATTGCAAACTTTGGAAGGACTGGATTTTTAGTTCGAGTTATCTAGAAGTTCGAGTTATTCGAGTTCGAGATATCGAAGTTCAACTGTATATAAGACAGATTGCATACATGTACAGGATAAGACGCCGAGTTAGATATTGTTTGTAAAGGTAGTTTTAGGTAGTAAACACGAATGTGACTAGCAAGCTAACGAATGATCATGAACTAAGTAAAATATATTGAACTTCTGCTGCATCAGCCAGCATATACTCTGATAACATGTTGTTTTCAAAGGCAAAGAGATTTTGCCCGTAACAGTCTAAAGAATGGCCATGGCTTAAGCTTCTGCTGAATTAGCCAACATAATTATGTTCTGAGCCCATGCTGTTTTCAAAGGCAGCGAATTGGTCTGTAGCAAGCTAAGCAATGGATATGACCTAAGTAAAATACGTTCCGCCTCTGCTGATTTATCCAACGTATCATCTGAATATATACTGGTTTAAAGGTCACCGTGATAACAAATATACACAACAGTGTGTTAAATGGTAGATATATCTGTAATGCAAAGGTTCAGATAAGATGCGTAAATTAAAACAGTTTCAAGAATAACTTTTTTTATTACTCCACCAAACCCTATGTTGTGACCACTCTCGTCCCGAAGAGTGATGGTTTGGTCGAAATTTCCTGCGTATTAACCTTTTAATCCGTGAACATTCATGTTAGAAATAATTACATAATGAATATCAATTAGATAAAAACCTCTCTATAATGGCCACTAAATTACATCCAATATTTTGTTTTAGAGGAGATGGCTGCTTAAAGCAAGGTGAAAGTAAAACAGTACGCTCCTATAGGAGCGTTCTGTTTTACTTTCACCTTGCTTTAAGCAGCCACCTGAACTAATTAATACCATTTAGTAGCCGTTATAGAGATGTTATACTGTAGATTATTTCTTTATAAAAGCACATTAACGTAGGACTGTTTGGCCATGGCAGAAGCTGTAGAATCATATCATATTTCATAAACAAACAGAAAATACAATGTACCCTGCGTGAGCCGTCTGATCTGGTTTTACTCTATTTGCAAAGGCGTAGAAAGGCGATTTTCAAGAACTTTAGCAAATCGAAGAAGAGTACAAATTGAAGCAATTTCAGCAGATAAAGGTTTTTGCAATCAAATTAGGAGTTGAATTATGAAACACAATGATGGAATTATATTTATCCAGTAGTACAAAAAAGTAAAGTACCTAGTTATAGTCTGCTTTCAATCCGAATCACCGCTCAGCCGACTGTACATTTACTCCCCTGGTCATTGAGTCATTGGCCTACAATATTGAGCACTGCTAACATATGGCGCAATCATGCAGCCGCAGTACCGGCGAGTGACCCTCACAGGTACCCATTTTAACCCCTGGGTGGAGAGGATGTGCGGGTGGGAGACACGGAAAAGCGTCTCTGAAATTTCCGGGTGGGACCGGGATTTGAACCCCGGACCTCCGGATTGATAGTCAAGTGCGTTACCACTACCGCCACCTACAGTAGTGTCATTGCAATAGGATAGAACCACTCTAAGTATGGCGTACATATAAGTATCAAGTCCGGTCTGAAAGACAGGCGACAGCTAAATGCGGGATGAAAGTCAGCAAGAAAAGGAGCTTTCTGCATAACGTTCATCATGCATTAAGCAGGCACCTGCTTTAAAAGATCAAAACTCTTCTTTACTAAACTCCCGGTTTTAGAGAGATTTTAGTCTAGTCTGATGTTCCATGTTTTCTATTTGATTTTGTTTTACAATTGAATATGACACTCGCAAAGGCTCGTTTCATTTGAATTAATTTGGATTTACTATAATAACTTCAAACCAAGCCTCATGTTTGATACGAACTTTGTAAAACACATTACCTTGATCGGATTGAATTTGTGAAACATTAATTTAATGTTAAGTTGTTTTAGATATCTATATCGGTATTGGAATATCAGCAATTCTCGTTTCAGACTGGGATCGATAAAGCATGGGTTTGAAATAAGAAACTCTCAGTCCATGGCATATTACATGTATATATTATTTTGCTTAACTTCGGTCTCTTCTTATTTTGTATCGCAATACTGAAATTATTGTCAGTTCCTGCATACAAGAAGTGAAAAACTGAGTTCCCATCTTGGTGAGTTAGATAAGCATTGTATTTCGAATTATTATACGTTGGTGCACACTAGAATTCGGCTCCAGGACAGCAGGTAGTGTCGTAAAGTAGACCGTGTTGTCTTTAGTTGCTAACATCGTAATTAACACATTCCCTCCTAGACATTTTTTCGACCCAACCTTTGTTTACTAAATATACCGAAAAAAAGGAGCATTTACTAGAGAAAATGTAACGTTAAGGAATTGTGTAGTCTTGGAATTGTTGGGTGTAAACAGACCATTTGCTCACATGGAGCAAATACTCTATTTATTTATCACAATTGTTTCAAAAAGTGATTTTTACAGAATCGTTAAAAGGCGACAGTAGGCGGGAATGGGTTAATGACTTACAAATTTCAGTAAGACGGATCCCTAATTAAAACTGTAGACATTGTTCAGAAATAAACCAGTCTTTATCTCTTTCGGTGCCAAATTTCTAATTGCCGTCTGCAACCAAATTTTATTAAATCGTTCGGTAAAATAAGGAAATGAGATAAATGAATACCACAAATCTTGAACTAGAGATTGAGACAAAAAAGTGAAGTCCCTGATCAGACGCCGCCTTGAAAAGACGGCGTCTGATCTGGGACTGCACTATTTGTCGTTGCGCATGTGTGCGACATTGGCGGTGAAAAGGTCAAAGTGGTATTCTCTACTTGCAATGCATTTAAACTACTTAAAATTACATACTATTACATCATTTATTTATATGCTGAAAATAAGTATATCACGCGAAAACCGCTCGAATCAACACTGAAGAAGATCAAATTGTCAAATGTTTCATATCGAAGATTCCGATGTTATTGCCAATGTATTAGTATCATTCATATTTCGTTTTAGATTTGTAACTTCGAAATTTGTTATACAACAAAGCATTATAAATATCGACGATTTTTTCGATATATGTTCAAATTGACAATCTTCATAAGTATGAATGGGCATAAGAAATGCCATCATTTAACATATTGTTGAAAATATTGTTACAGATATATAAACCCATACTAGTAACTTGGCCTTATTTACAGTTGTTATCCAGATCATCAACTAGCCTAATGAGTGTCAGAACGACGAGGTACAATCATTCTAACGGGTGATAGATATTAAGTAAGATTGCATCATTTAAGACGCGATACGAATCAGAATAAGTTTATAAATATCCGATCATTTGTGTACAATTAATCAGTCAGAATACTCAGTGTAAACAAGCTATACAGTCCGGACAAGACACTGAACCGAAAACCTGGATCCATCTTCGATTTCTGCACTTAATACTAACCAAAACCGCGTTCACATTCAATGGGAAGTTTTATACACAGAAATCCGGCACAACCATGGGAACTAAAATACGCATCTTATTCATGGACAAAATAGAAAGGGAATTCTTGGCTAGTAGACAAATAGGACCTCACATATGGTGGAGATTCAAAGACGATATTTTCGCTGTCTGGCTACACTCACGAAAGGAATTGGATTCCTTCATTACAGCCTTAAAACAGTTTCCACACCTCCATAAAATTACAGTAGAAATCAGCAACGAATCAGTCAACTTCCTTGATACCAGAATCCACAAAGAAAAAATGGCCACCTCTACACTACCCTCTAAAGTATCTATTCAGTAAACAAACAATTAGGACTATAATCATCCACATAACAAGACTTCTCATTCTTCCACCTTTCACCATCTATAAACATTCGTTTTGTATTATCAGCATGTATTGATCACCATTTCATCAAACTTACATATTTCATGGAGGTCTACGTCACAAACGATTTCTAAAAATCAGCCACGTGACCTTTAGCCCCTCATTTTGTATACTTCATATCACATTTCATCTTTGAAAATCATCCCTGATGAAGCCTATTGTATAGGCGAAACGTTGGTTTGAATAAAATCGTATCTACTGCAGCCGTTGATCGTTCGTTCTACTAGATTTACCGACCTCATTATTAATCAGTCAGAAAAGTCACGTGATAAACAAAGATGCTTGACCCCCCCCCCCACACACACACACACACACACACCCCGGTCAGTTGTGTGGATTCCATATAGTTACGTTTTGCTGTTGGACATTTATAATAATACTTTCATAAAATAGTGTCGATGGAGTCAATACACCAACTGCACAACATACACACATTCTGCAACTTTTTTACAAGCATTCAACATATCTTTTTTTGTGAAGCCTAGGCTTCGTTTATTCAATATAATGTGTTATTTACATATATCCAAAATAACAACAACAACAACAAAATAATCGTCAAACTATGTTGTTTGTGACAAAATGGATTTCCGTATTTTTAAATAGAAAGCGTGTCATATCAGTATATCATACTTTACAACATCTTGTTAAATTTTGCAACGAACGTTATTTGTGTTTTTATAGTTCAGTAATTCAAGTAATGTTTTAAATTCATAGAGATAAACTTTAAAAATGTCAACATTCAAAAGTCCAGTTGTTGCTAAGAAAATAAGAATTATATATGCTAAAGCCTACTAGAGTGAGTAGTACATTAACATGAAAATAATCGGCATTTGTAATCTTGTATCCGAAAAGTAGTGTTTTCAAGTTCTTTGAATAGGCCTTAATACCACAACATTCAACATGTCTACAGCATGCGTATGTTGTAGGGACTATCAAATTGACACCATGAACGCATTATTTACAAATCCAGAATGTATATTCGGACATTGAAACAATCATTTACTCTATAAATCCACCTACCTACGCCTTTGCAAACAGAGTAGACCCAGATCAGACGGCTCCTATAGGAGCCGTCTGATCAGAGTCTGCTCTGTTTATGAAATAATATATACATGATTCCACAGATTCTGTCATGGACAAACATTTCTTTGTTCACAAACTACAGTTAAATAATACATCAATTTTTTTTTATAAATATGCATGGAGTAAAGGGTTAAAGCGTCGAATAATACCAAGATGATGTTATTCACATGCTTTTAAACTGTCGAATAAATGTCGTAAATGACTGACTGATACAGTACTTTCATTTGAAACAAAACAGGTCAGTATAGTCGTATAATATAATGGATGTTTCCTTTATATGCAAATTCTGCCGGTAAGGTATCCTTCAGTTTGCCTACCATGTGATATTGAAATAACTAGAATGTATTTGTTTAAGCTATAAAACGGTTCATAATGGTAAATGAGAGAGGGCAAGCGATTGGATGTAGAAAATATAGACTGGATAGCAAAATACACAGTGCTGCCTTTTTCTTGACCTTTACCAAGCTAAAGCTATAGCATTGTCTAAAGCATTTTTAAAACTAAACACTCTGATTTGCTGCATCTTAAACTTAACCATCGATTTGAAACTGTTGGGAAACTGTCGTCAGAGAAACTCTGCAAAATAAACGTGCTGAAGTTAATGTTAGTTACAAGACCAATTAAATATTTACCTCATAATTATTCAAGGGTATTCGTTTTATTATACACGTATATGTTGATGTTTATTTTATCGTTCGTGTCCCTCATATATCAAGGCAATATTCCTGATATTTGATAGAATGTACATCAACATGCTTAACACGAAATATTGGAACAGTAAGACTTGCAGAAAATAAATAACTATTGGGAAGTCCCGTAATCAGATGAGCAACACATTTATTCTGGGACTATGTATATATTTAAATCATTTATATAATAAACAAATGGCAAACGCAGCATAGCATATAAAAACATTTAGATTCACACCATTTCACTGTAATTTGTTAACCTGGTGAAGAACAGAATAATTGAATAAGGTGCACATTTAGAAGAATCCGGTGTTTTCAGCAACTGTACAAGTTTAGCAAATTTTGTTTTTCGAAAGTCGATTAAACGCATGATGAAATTTAACTTGTGAGACATACATTGAACCCCCTCTAAAACAAGATCATGACAACGAGGTCTAAGGGCAGGGCCAAAGTTATGCAGAAAGCTACCGTGGGGGCTTTCTGCATTACTATCGTTTGGCATTAATCACACACCTGCTTTTAATGATACCCATGTTTATTTATCAAGTATTGCTTTAGAAGAGTTGTACTTGCTTGGTCACAAAAGTCGACTATATTTGCTTGTATGTTTTCCTTTTAGAGAATATTTGCAAACAAGGCAGACTCAGACCAAATCCTGCATTAAAGAATCGGTATACCATGCATTGTTCGTTTCGCTAAAGCGTGTTCTTCTATTAACGATTTTAACAATCGAATTATCAGTTGAACTGAAACTATGCTTAAGCAAGGGTATAGATATCATAAACTGAGAAAAAACATAATGATTTTAAAAACTCATATTTATTTCTTACTGTGTTCGTCAAATGTTTTTAAAAGTCGTTAAAATGGCATAAGATCCTATAGTACTACAACATACTGCACGTGTGATTGTCAACTCTGACGTTGTTCTCTTTTCATGTACGCCGACAACCTTGGTACTTTATGAATCCGGAAACGGGAGGAGGATGTCGGATCCTTGTACGATCTCGTTTTTGTCGTACTCTGTTTTACCTTTCTACTTTACTCTGATTGCAGCACACTCATGGAGTACACCAGCGATAGGTGGGTCCATTATGTTTCACTTAAATACACTCGTATGTTTTCGTTTGACATGCAATTCAGCACTGTATTTTGCCATCGTATTTGTTGTAAATAAGTCCCAGAGAAAATGCGTTTATTTACACTGTTTGTGTTTTAGGGTGGCGGGTTTGCTGGTCTTTTTGCCATGGTGCTGTTCGGACGACTGTGTATTTTTTATGTTGTGTTTCATGCATGACTCATACATTTACTTTTGTTAATTAGATACCCAACACAAAAAGCCATATAGACCATGCCTTAAGTAAAAAAACAAAATACAATTACCGACTAACGTAGATGGCGATGGTTTCAACTGTGCTTGGATCATTAGCGGAACATCGGAGGAAGGTGTACCCCGTTACTCTTGATCTAGTGGCGCATTGTCATTTCACTTCACTTTTCTCGTAACCTAGTCGGACGTAGGGGCACCATTGTAGTTAGCCTCTATACCTGTCTGTCTGCTTGGTATGTTATCTGTCTGTTGGCAAATCGTTTTCACATTTTAGGAGAGAAACTGCATACCTAGAATGTAAACCCATATCCTGTTGGTACAGCGTTTGAGTTATGTCCTTTTATGATCGCGGTCATTGAATGTCGTGGAGGTCCGAGTTGCAATTATTTTATGTCAAACAAGTGTTGGGTACATACCCTTGCCTTAACCCATTCCCTTATGTTATTACTTTTTGACGCCTCTGATTTCACGTTATGAAACCACTGTGTTTAATAGAACATTTGCACCGTAGGAGCAAAATTAATGCCCCTTTTTATCACAATAGTTTGAAAACTACACAACTCTAAAGTTGTCCAGTTATCAAGTGAATGCTCCTTTTCAGTAGATATATTCAAAGAGACCGGGCATGAACATATTCAATGAGGTAATGGGTTAAATCTGTAATTAGCTGAACGTCTCAAATAAGTGAACTACGAAAATCAATAATCATCTGTTAACGAAGTAAACTTCATTTAACCCATTCCCTCATATGCTATTTTAAGATCCTGTCTGTTTGAATAAATCTACCGAAAAGGAGCATTTACTAGAGAAACGGAAAATTTAAGAATTGTGTAGTTTTGAAACCATTGTGTTAAATAGAGCATTTGTTCCTATGGAGCAAATGCTCTATTTATCACAAATGGTCTCAGAAAGTGACTTTTACGTCAAACGGCGTCAATATGAGGGAATGGGTTAAGAAAACAGCTATGCTTGTTGTGAAGATTTTAAACAATCTTAAGCTTTGTTAATATCTCATAAATGGAGGGTTTTTTTGTTTAAAGTTATTGCACTCATTTGTTACTAGTACATAAACGAACCAAATAAACGTAACCAAAACAATAGAAACTATATTTCAACTGATTGTAGCGTCTATTTTACTAAAACACAAATCTGATTCTATTACTTGCTCTGATCGTTATGCCTTGTTTAAAACCATTAGTGGGACAAAAATCGTCAAGAACAGCATTCGTTTGCTCTCAACTAATACCAAATTTCCCATCGACAATTTCCCCTTCCATTCAGTATTGTAACAAATCACTGCTTCACATGCACTATAGCCATTTCAAATGCAAAATAAAGTTGATTGCTATCGCAAAGTTTAAAATATAAAGCGTTGTTTTGGCATTATAAGTACTGTATTTCCTCTCTGTAACGATGACATTACGAACATTGGAGTCTACAAAAACAACTGACAGCTTAATGCAGTACGAAAGTAACGTAGACAACAACCGTGGGAGCTCTCCGCATAACTATTGACCCTTATTTAGCTTAAACGTGCATTCATGAACCACTCTCAGACCTTCATTAGATGATCGCTTTTTGAGAGGTTCTGCTGTAAATACAGAGAGACAGAATTGCATAGATTAGAACATTAGTCGGACATATTTCGAATGATATATGCACACAACCTTTGATTTAATATACGGTTTTTACAGACATCAACCAAACATGCATGCTTTGGTAACAATAATGCTATAAAACTGTCTTGCGCCACAATGCATTCCGCTTTGAACAGTGTATTTCAAGGTTGAGATTTGACTATATTGATGTATCATTTGATAAATAACTTAATTATGTTGACAAAGCTCTTGATAAATAGTTATAATCAAGTCTCAAGTGGATGAAATAGCATGGCAAATAAATCAAATAAATGCAATTTTAATGCGAGATCGTGTATCTCGTTTAAAGAGGGCGTCATTACAACGAACGCATATGTTCAATAATATCATAAAACTTGGTATTTGTTATGTTCAATCATTATTATGAAGATTGGCAATTTGAACTTATATCGAACAATGCCCCGTGGTTTGAAATAAACTGTTTTTCATCGATACTTATAACTTTGTTCTACAATAAAATATTATCGACCTTGGTCGAACAATTAACCAAACTAAAACGCGAGCCGAATATATATTAATACATTGTTGAATAGCATATGAAAGGTATGGAAGTTGTGTCGTCTTCGGTATTTATTCGATTGGTTTTCTTACGATACACTTCTTTTCAGGATATTAACAAATCCTACAAAAAACAGATTCATGCAATTGTTAGGCATGTTTTAACACATTACCCCCTAGTGACGCATTTTTGCGCATCTATAGAAGTCACGCTATGAAACCATTGTGATAAATAGAGCATTTTCTCATAGGAGCAAATGCTCTATTTATCATAATGGTTTCAAACTACAAAATTCTACAGTTTTTCTTTCCTCTAGTTAATGCTCCTTTTCGGTAGATACGTTCAAAGAGGTTGGGTCTAAAAATAGCCTAGGAGATAATTAGTTTAGACTCGTTGCAAGTACAGACTATCACTTTAACTCAGAACATGTTTGAATAACAGGATTGTCCTATAGTAGTTAACCTAACATAGACACATAATCTTGCATTAACCCCTTCCTTCATTTAACCCTGTCCCTGGTGAATATTCATGTAGGAAATAATGAGGTCATGAATATTAATAAGATTATTTTTTATAATGACATATGAACACGGGACATTTTGGCTCAGACAGAAGCTGTAGAATCAGATCTATATTACACCATAATGAAACAGAACATACCCTGTGTCTACTCTTTTTGCAGATGCGTCAAAATGCGCTTACATAAGGGAAAGGGTTTGCAAACAGATTAGATCCAGTAGATCCCATAGGAGACGTCTGATCAGGGCCTCCTCATTTACAGTATAGTATAGATCTGATTCTACAGTTTCTGCCTGAGCCAACATATGTATCATGTGTACACATGCCATTATAAAAATTCATCTAATAAATAGTCATGCTGTAATTATTTCTTACATGAATATTGAACAGGAAAAGGTTAAGTCTGCAACTGGCGAATATGTAACGACCATTGCAAAGAGTTTTGATCAAGATAAGACGACCGAATAACCCAACATCTCATCAAAATGCGCACTGCTTAAAAGTGATAGTCCTTACAATAAACGCATATTTTCAATGGCATCATCAAACTTGGTATTCATGTCATTATATGAAGCATAATCAAAACAATGTCCCTGTGATACAAAATAAACCGTTTTCGTAGATACTTATATTTTTTTTTGCTTTATACTACATGTATAATATTATCGGTCTATGTCAAATAGTTGCGAAACTAAACCCCAGCAGGAATGAATACTAATACATTGCCGAATAACATCGGGTCTTCGATAGAAAACACATGAAATAGCTTTTCTTCTTTGGCTTTTATTTTTTCAGCATATACGGTGCAAATTGCTAGGCATTTTAAAAACGCGTCGCACGTAGAGACTATCACTTTAATGCTCGCATTACGCTTTTGTAGAGATTTTGTTTCTTTGCAAAATGAAAGTCCATTCGGACTACATGCCAAAACAACATGTCTTGCCAAATGCGACAGATAGTAACAGGGTTGAAATTATTGTTACAAAGGGATGGGATGAGTGATTAATACATGTACGACTTCAACAAAACGCAGGTTAAACTGATATATGGACGTTCAATTTATTATAACTATAGGCCTTGGATACAGGTGGCAGCTTAATGCAAAGTGACAGTCATGCAGAAAGTTCTTCTAGGAACTTTCTGCATGACTTTCACCCTGCGTTAAGTAGCCATTTGTCTAAAAGTATCTAAATTATATTGTTTGGAATCTGACCCAACCATCGGCACATGTTTGCGATCGATAATCGATTAAAATCACGATTAAGTTGTAATATGGCTGACTTATTTGAGTTTAGGTAAAGTTCAATTATGGATTGTACGTGTGTTATAAATGTATCTCCAGACCAGTCTCTTTGTCTAACACATGATATTTAATAACGGTAAAGCCTGATTCAAATTTTACATTACAACTTGACCCTGTTCAATTACAACAATATGACACACAATGTGTAAAACCCTAATCAGATGTTTGGCCTTGTCTGGTTTTCACTATTTGCTTAACTGTATGGTCTCCGTGTGTTATATAGATATCGTCGAAGATGTCCTTCGTCAATTATCAAGTCGGAACGTTCGCGACGTGATCGCCGAGTACTGCGATTAATCGGCACATAACTACAATGTAATAAATTCTAGAATTTCGATTTAGAGATGTTTTACTGTATTGGATTTCCCATTGAACGATCTCTTGTAAACTACAATCATATAAGTTTATGTTAATATAAAAAGCATCTAACATATTGAGGGTTTCGTAGTTTTATTTCAATATAGATTACTTCATTTCTGTATTAAAACGGTATTTCATTATACATTTCAAATATATATATTTGAGTTCGAGGCATCCTATATCTAACTTGTAAACAGTCTCGACAGTTAAATGCACGTCAAAACTAATGCTGAGCACTCCTAGTAGGATTATAATTATCGCATTAGTAAGCAGATGGGATGCAGATGCTAAACCGAGTATCGTACTCTGTGTCTCATCTGGAACCAAACTGTTTGCCACTCCCTCAGCAGTTTCTCAAACAGTAGTATGACTCAGAAGTAGGTAAAAATGCAACACTTCAGGGCTTTGATAGACATATTTTTTCAGCATGACAATGGTCGACCCATTACCTCATAGGCTATTTTTAGATCAAACCACTTTGAATAAATCTACCAAAAAGGAACATTAACTAGAGAAAAGGACACTTTTAGAATTTTGTAGTTTGAAACCATTGTGATAAATAGAGCATTTGCTCCTATATGAGCAAATGCTCTATTTATCACAATGGTTTCAATAGTTGACCTTTTCAGAGGGGTCAACAGGGGTCACTATGAGGGAATGGGTTGTTAAAAGTCTGCAAGGCTACTGAATTTCCGAAGTGGAATAATCCATCATTGCTTACAAGACGCTTTACATTCTGTAGGTTAAGGTACATTGTTTAGGGAAATGTTTTAACGACAGATGCAGACCCAGATAATAGATGGCTCCTCTATGAACCGTCTGATCTGGGTCTACACTGTTTGGAAATGCCAGTAGACACATGCCCCTCATGCAAAGGGTTAACAGTAATCAACGAACGCAACAACCAACGTAATTGAAACGAACCTGATGATGTTGATCGTTTTCTGATAGCAAACGCATGAGTCCGGGCTTTATTGTGAATGGCTGATGTTTTTAAGTACTTGTACGCTAGTCACAAACTTGCGGTAATATATGCACGCTGTCTGGATCCATTATAGAGGCATTTGATCGTGATCAAAACTGTTTGTCCCTCTGATTGTGTACAGTAACAGCTCTCTGAAACGGCCACTAAATTGTGTTAATTATTTAGTATTTAGGGAAGGTGGCCGCTTAAAGCAAAGTGAAAGTAAAACAGAACGTTCCTATAGGAGCGCGTTCTATTTTACTTTCACCTTGCTTTAAGCTGCCACCTGCCTTTAACACAAAATACTTGATGTATTTTTACTGTATATGACGAAATCAACAATAAAGGAAAGAACAGCTTCGAGAATTTTACCAGGTTACATTCTTTGTGGACGATAGTTACGTGAGTGTAAAAAGTAAAAACTATTACTGAAGCAGAAAAAAGCTTTGAGGAGTTTACCAGGTTACATTCTTTGTAGAAGATATTTACGTGAGTGTAAAAAGCAAAGACTATCACTGAAGCACTGCTAACATTCATGATTTATTTGCAGGAGAAAATCAGTAACATTTCAGGAATTATAAGTTTTCCGTTTCATTTATGGAATCTGGGGGGAATAGCTGTGTGTCAATACTAACGACAACTAGCTTGGCTCATTGCAGCGAAGTATTTTAGACACACAATATTTCATTCTAACCAAATGAATGCGGCAAAATAGTGTAATTGCATTTGCACACATTGAAGACCCAAATCAGAGAGCTAGTGGGACAGCCATCTGACCAGATATTGCCCTGCTTATCACTGAAATTTCTCAAGCAAATTAAAGCGTTCCATACTGAATCACATTTGTATCTAAACACCAATGATCATTTAACATTGATAGGGATAACCTTCAGATGATTAAACTTTATTTTCTTATGCAAATGAGATATTTATAATATATACACACTTGTTTCAACCCTTTGAATTCTGATGTTTCTAAGTAGGAAGAACATAGTTTGCGGACGTACCTTCAAAAAACAATCAGACTGAGTGCAGACTCTTATCAGAATTCTCCCCTAGGAGTACAAATGCTACGCGTATCAAAAGGATTAAGCTTAACCCTTCTCTTGTTGAATTTTAAAATACATTTCTCCTTCTTTACCCTTGCCGTGTTGTATAATTACATATATCGTCACTGTGTACAAGTATTTCGCTGTGCAATCACTGCTGTGGAGTGCACTGGTTGCACAATCAACTTGTAAATAGTGCAGACCCTGATGAGACAGCTCCTGCAGGAGCTGTCTCATCTGGGTCTGCACTATTTACAGGTACGTATATTGACGTGAATAGCAAGCGAAGGATTAAATGCCATTATAATAATTCGGCTATTAAACATTCATAATGTCATCATTTCTTAAAAACACGACAGCAGGAGCTGTTTCATCTGGGTCTTCATTATTTACAGGTAGGTATATTGACGCGAATAGCAAGCGAAGAGTTAAGATACATTTACAATTTCCATATTATAAGACGATTACAACTTTACCATTTACTATATCGACCAGCCACTTGAGCGACACGACTTTAGAAGTCGTATATTAATTTTTGAAAGTAGGAAAAACTTTGGTAAAACGACTTAATTTCCGTCCGTCAAATATTCATTGGATTTCAGGGGAATTTCATTATGATTTCTTATTGAAATGAATGTAAACGTACAACTTCCATTTCCGTGAGGTAAGGATTAACCTTTAGCCTGCTATGGGCGGATGAGTGAATACCTATGCAAACAGTTTGGATCCAGATGAGACGCCGAGTAACTCGGCGTCTCATCAGGATCCAAACTGTTTGACACCCTGATTGCATTTTGGTAGAGAAATTGATTATAGCCTGAATTTTTAAAATGTACATGTAGTAGGTAAAGATTTCTGTAAACATAATTTGCTCAGTAGGCTAAATGTTAAAACAAACTAGTTCTGGTTATACTGTAAAACGGGATTGTTTCTTTGATAAACTGGTAAATAAAGTTTGCATGTTTGCTTTTGCGGATAGATATTTACCAATTCGAATTGATATCGATATTCAGGGCAAAGGAATTACTTTGTCTGCAGAATTTTATCCTAGACAGAATTGATCGGCCTGTTGCACTATCACATAGCACATTAATCAAGCGCTGCTTCTACCTGTCCTGGCGTATATCTAACTTTTAGACTTCATTTTGTATAAACAAATAAGCTAAAATACATTTCAAAATACAAAGAGATACAGATTCGATCAAATGAATTTGTAAAATGAGCTATACTTATACATGTACGTGTTTTGTCTTCCTAGTTCAATAACAATAATATAAGCCAGCTAATTGTGTTGTTCAGCTTATAGTATATAGAAACTATATGCATGGTGTATGAATCCAATTCAGCTAGCTTACGGTAGGTCGGTGGTTTTACACGGTGGTTTGCTATGCACGAAACAATGCAATTTATTACATGCACATACATGCATGTGGGGTCTTCCTCCACCCAGCAGTTAGCTGAAAGTCGCAATATGACTGATATACTGTTACCTCATAGGCTAATTTTAGATACAAGCTCTTTGAATAGATCTACCGAAAAGGAGCATTAATCAAAGAAAAGGAAAGTTTTAGAATTTTGTAGTTTGAAACCATTGTGATAAATAGAGCATTTGCTCCTATAGGAGCAAATGCTCTATTTATCACAATGGTTTCACAAAGTGACTTTTACAGAGTCGTCAAAAGTCGTCAAAAGTCGTCAAAAGTCGTCAATATGAGGGAATGGGTTAAAGCGACAGCGGAACCAATACAAACAAACGAACAATTCAGTCTTATGTAGAATTTCGACTAGCCATACCATACCTGGTGAAAGGTTTCCTATTTGTCATGGCAGAAAATACACAGGAACGAATCTATGTTCCTGATCTTGTGGACTAACAACTTTCTGAATCCGTAACATACTCTCTTCTGATGCTTGGCACAAACTAATTCCTGGCTGAATGCGCAATTCATTTCTACTCAATAAAATGCACATTTACTAGCGCTAATGAAACACTAATGATAATAGTATGTGTTTCATTGCTTTTTTCATTCCCTCTGAGCTGTTTTTAACCTGAAAAATGCTAAAAAGACCAGGTGATACAAATCTAGCATTTCTTTCAACTACTAGTACTATGTACGGTGAAAACCTCTTAACCGGAATTTTAGTAGATAAGAATTTAGATACTTTAAGGCAGGTGGCTGCTTATTGTAGGGTAAAACTCACCCAGAAAGCTCATTCAGAAGCTTTCTGTATGACTTTCACCATGCATTAAACTGCCACCTGTCTCCAAGGTTTTTTTTATGTATACTAAATGTAACGTACGGTGCAGAGGTGTTCTACAGTATACGTTCTACATGCAGTATGTGTAGTAATCAAAAGTTGTTTTAGAATTAAAGTTCAATTGAATAAATAGCTACAGTGTCTGATTCAAGATGTTGATAGTTCCGCAGTTCTATTCACGTTACTTCTTTGATCAACGGAGTTTGGTTTGTTTATTTTCTAAATCATATCTAATTTGCAAGGAAACATTAAGTAACCATTATCTGTCGTTAGACCTTTTGTTAATACATCTTTGCTTTGTAATACATAATAAGTAAAGAAGCGACGACAAAGTGAATATAAAAGAGTGTCTTAAAAGCAGGTGCTTGTGAGATTTCTGCATATTTTACGACATGCACGGAGCTACCACCTAGTTTAATGACTAAAATACAGACTTCCGTTCATAACCCGCCGAGAGGATTTACTGGTGAAGCATCAAAGTTAAACATGACAAATATATCTTCCATGCCGATGCTTCTAACCAAACTTTCATCGTCGCAATCACTGTCTTCAAACTCCAGCGCAGTACACTATATCCCTGCAATATTTAATTGAAGAGTCCAGTCTCTATGAAAGTTTTCATTTTGCTAGTTGAGCTTGAATAACAAAGAAGACATTGATCCTATAGGATCCCTCCGATCTGAGTGTACCCTGTTTGCCCATGCCAGTTTGCACGTGTCCCGCATTGAAAGGGTTAGAACCCTGGTATGACATATTCTACAAGGGGATACTACGACACAGAAACAGATACATGCTATCTACAAGGTTTGTCTCATAGTTAATATTACGTTTCTCATTATTCGTTTAATCTTCGAGGAATAGTTCAGATCACGTTTAACATGACTACCACGCCTGCAAGCATTTCATTAATATTCGTCCAAGATATGTTTGATTGTGTATGTATTGAATAACTGAACTAATTGTTAAGTATTGCCCCTTGTAACTTAGCTCTGCCCATTGAGTGTAGGGGTGCTAACGTGTAGCACTGTAATAGCATTGCAGTTTATATTTACCTTTCCAACCATGATGTATCAGAATAGAATAGCCCATCAGTCTGTAACCATAGGGTCCAGTGAATATTAAAGGCTTAAACTTGCTAGAGGATTTTCAATGACAATTAGGGTAATCCTTTGCCAGATTGCTCCTTTTGAAGTCCTATAATCTGGTTCTTCACGGTTTGCAAATGACGGTGAATGCGTGCTCTGGGTTAAAATGTACAAATCGTTTATGGGGAAAGTGAAACGTTAATTTGGTTGGACAATATAATTTATTGAGGCATCCACAGTAAACACCGATTATCGGAATACTCCAATACGGTAACATTCGATATATTAGTATAGACGAATTTAGACACTTTTAACCCTTTCCCTGATGAGAATATTCATATAGGAAATATTGACGTCAATAAGATTTTTTATAATAGCTTATGAAAACATGACATTTTGGCTCAGCGAGAAGCTGTAGAATCAGACCTATATTACACCATAAGCAAACAGAGCAGACCCTGATCAGACGGCTCCTATAGGAGCCGTCTGATCTGGGTCTACTCTGTTTGCAGATGTGTCAACATGCGCTTACAGAAGGGGAAGGGTAATAAGGATGGGACTGCTTAATATAGAGTGGAAGCCAGGCAATAGCTCCCAGTGGTCAACAGCGTATTAAAACATGTAAACTCTCAAATTATTCAGCGGCCCCTCTTGAAGTCCTGTTATCTGGTTCTTCACGGTTTGACAATGACAGCACATGCGTGTTCAGGGTTAATATGTACAAATCGTTTATTGAGAAAGTAAAACTTTCATTTAGTTGGACAATATATTGAGGCATCAACAGTAAACATCGATTATCGGACAACTCCAATACGGTAAAACCTCGATATTTCGATATATTAGTATAGAAGAATTATGACACTTGAAAAAATACGCCTTTCTATGCCTCTGTAAAAGTCACTTTATGAAACAACTGTGATAAATAGACCATTTACTCCTATAGGAGCAACTGCTCTATTTATCACAATGGTTTCAAACTACAAAATTCTAAAATCTTCCGTTTCTCTAGTTAATATATATTTCGATAGATTTATTCAAAGTGGTTGGATCTAAAAATAGCCTTTGAGGTAATGGGTTAATACAGAATGGAAGCCATGCAGATAGCTCCCAGTGGTCAACAGTGTATTAAAACAGGTAAACTCTCAAATTATTCAGCGGCTCATCTTGATCAAAACTGTTTACAACTTTAAATTGATTCCACGCACATGTGCAGTGTTGTTTAGGTTAAGCACTAAACCCCAGGATGGCTTAACGACCTTATTTGTAGTCTTCAACATTTCCAATTAGACTTTGCGGTGAAAATGCGCGTTTTACGGCATTTCATTTTCGCATCTCTACCACCTACTGCTTTGCATAAACATTTGGGAACGCCGCGAACGTTAGCGCACCAGACAAGTATTTTACTTTGTGTTATTGCAGGATGCCTTTGGTGGTATAGAACTTGTATTACAGTAAAAACTCGGTTATTCATTGATATTTTAAAACAGATGACAGCTTTATACAGGGTGAACGTCATGCAGAAAGCTCCTCTTGGAGCGTTCTGCATGACATTCATCCTACATTATGTAACCTGCCTACAAAGACTAAAATTGTGTAGTATCGAATTTTCTCTGTATGCATCTAGACTGTTGGTTGAACGAAAATAACCCTTCTTAACCCTTCTCTTGCTGAATTTTAAAATGCATTTCTGTTGCTTTACCCATGCCCTGTGGTATAATTACATATATCTTCACTGTCTACAATTATTTCTCTGTGCAATCACTGCAGTGGAGTGCACTGGTTGCACACTCAATTTGTAAATAGTGCAGACCCTGATGAGACAGCTCCTGTAGGAGCTGTCTCATCTGGGTCTTCACTATTTACAGGTAGGTATATTGACGTGAATAGCAAGCGAAGGGTTAAATTATTTTTGTGTTTGAATCGGGATTATTACGAAATGATGACACAATGAATGTTTATTAGTCGCATTATTATAATGGCATTTAAACACACGGGAATTTTGGTATTTGTAGAAACTGTATACAGATCTATCATAATTCTATAAACAAACAGAGCAGACCCTGATCAGACGGTTCCTGTTTGCACATACATGAAACATCGTTTATATGAGAGACATATGAAGAGCATTCTCCGTAACAATACACTCACAGGTTGACTAATATGTTTATTGTCGGGGCTATACACGCAGCAATGTTTGTTGTTTTGACTTCCTCAGCGATTCATTAGGGTCTAATGTGTTTGCCACTCTGTCAGTTGTGCCTCAAACATTAAAATCAGAGGTCCAGATAAGATAAACATTTTTAAACATAAGAAAATTCCTTTATTTCTCCACAAAACCCAATACTGTAACTTCGAGACGATTCTAAAGAGTAGTCACAATATAGGCTTTGGTGGAGAAATGACGGTTTTAGTATTAGTGTACGCACCTTTATCTGTAGCTCTGATTAAACGTCGGTAAAATTGTTCCAGATCAGAGTTTGAACAACCGTTTGACAGAAAGATAAGTGTTACTATCGCACAATGCCCTAAAGATAGAGGATGAAACTGTGATATATCAAATTAACTGATGTACATGTATATGTTAAATGTATTATTATAAACCTTATAGATTTAAAACAATAGCTACCAAGCATTTGCATCATGTGACAGTCACATATAAATTCGTATTGCATTCGCCAATAGTCCAATATAAGTGGAATAAGTAGTCAGATATTATCAGCAACTTTTCTGAATTATATTTATCTGTATTTACATCTATGTATAATTCACAGGTTTTACAGTATTTTTTTTTTAAATAAAAATATTAAAATTATTTTTTATTACATAAATATAATAGAATTACGAATATTTTACAGAAATGAATGAGTGAAATACTGTATACCTTTTTCGTAAGCAACTGTCGTAGCTCCTAGATGCTACTAGTGGTACTCGGGAATGCCTGAATGGCACAATAATGAGTACCACTTCTCACCCTTTGCATGATCGTAAGAGGTGACTAATAACGATTTAACGTAAACTTGAATTTTTGCATCTCTGATTTTCAAGCAGGTGTTACGTTTCTGGATCCATACCCCATATTGTAACTTGATGTAAATAAGATGTGGATCTGGCAACTTTTCTCCCGTCTCAGTCCCATATAATCTATATAGTGCCGCAGTGCCTTAAAACCAACGCATGCTCTCTTCACTGAAGGGAATTGTAATGCTTGCATAGCTAATTAAAACGTTGCATTGTATTTTTCTTTGGGTAAGGTATTCAACTGTTTTCATTCTATGGAATGAAAACTTCAAAGAGTATTTCAGATGAATGATTGTTATGTTATTGTGCATTGTTTACATTAGACAAAGTTTGTATAATGTAATCCGTTTTGTCTGGAACAAATCTCAGAGATATCGTTTGAAAGGAAGCTTTCTTAGATATGTCGAAATAAAAACAAGCAAAGCTTATATAGTATATTGAGTTCTTATCAGCATTTCAACCCACTTTCATGGCGCCAGACCTAATACATTGGTAATGTATATGAGAAGATTCATCTGTGGTACACAGACTGTTCAGCTATTTGATGTAGACGGCTGCACAACATTGTTTTCAATTGTTTGGTTGGTGGTTCGAATAAATGCTTGTAAACAATCGTACGCACATGAGTTTAGATAATTAGATACAATAATTTAAAACAATTACCCTTTCACCGCCGACGTCGCATAAATGCACCACAACAAATAGTGCAGTCCCAGATCAGGGACTTCACTTTTTGTCTCAATCGCTATTTCTTTATACGTGCTTTATTCCTTTAAATTTGCATTTATTTATCTCATTTCCTTATTGTACCGAATTATTGAACAAAAAATGGATTGCAGACGACATTTAGAAATTCGGCGCCGAAAGGGCTAAGCAGTCTCCCTGTACTTATGTTAGGTCCTGTAAGGTATTGCTTAACCCTTCTCTTGCTGAATTTTAAAACATATTTCTCCTTCTTTACCCATGCCCTGTTGTATAATTACATATATCGTCACTGTGTACACGTATTTCGCTGTGCAATCACTGCTGTGGAGTGCACTGGTTGCACAATCAATTTGAAAATAGTGCAGACCCTGATGAGACAGATCCTGCAGGAGCTGTCTCATCAGGGTCTTCACTATTTACATGTAGGTATATTGACGTGAATAGCAAGCGAAGGATTAACCCTGTTTCCTTTATTTGCGTCATTGACTGCAGACGTGATACCGACAGATTGGACGTTTAATCAGGGTCCAAGTTGTTTGACACTTGGTTAGAAGTTCCCCAGAACCGTGTGCCATGTCACTTGGTCATTTATTCCTGAAAAGCTCGAATAGTACGTACAGTAAAACCTCTCTATAACGAACCCTAATTTGTGTTAATTATTTGGTATTTGGGGCAGGTGGCTGTTTAAAGCAAGGTGAAAGTAAAACAAAACGCTCCTATAGGAGCGTTCTGTTTTACTTTCACCTTGCTTTAAGCAGCCACATGCCTTTAACACAAAATACTTGATGTAATTTAGTGGCCGTTATAGAGAGGTTTTTACTGTAGTCATAATCACACCATATATTACATAGGGTAAGTGTGTTACTGTAATTGTGTGGACAAAAAAAACTATGTTGTTATTGAAAATATAGTACAAAATATCTGGGACGACAACTCAAATGGAAATAGAATAGATGTATGATTCAGGGAATGAACCCTTTCCCAGCTTAATATTCGTGTAAAATGTTTAGCCTATTACCTGATTTGTTCATTATGGCATGTATATAGAGTGAAGTTCTGGTATTAGTAGAAACTGCAGCAGCAGACATATAATTAATATCATTAGCAAACAGAGCAGACCCTGATGAGATGACTCCTACAAGAGCCGTCTGGGTCTACTCTGCTTTCTAAGGCGTGAACAAGCGTCTATTTGATGGAAGTGGTTAACATAGTTCTTTGGCAGCTAAACGCATACCAGTTCTGCAGAAGACTTTCGGTAATATAGTCCTGCAATAAAGCAGAGCAATCAAACACTGAGTCGGGACACTCTTATTGATTCGTCTCAAATAGACGCATCTAAAGAGTGGTCACACTATAATGTTTGGGGGAGAAATGAAGGCGTCATTTTTGAAAATGTTTTAATTTACGTATCATATGAACCTCTGATTAAGTTATCACAAGTTTAATTGGTCACATTGAACGGTTGGACTGTATAACGTACCATATATCACCAGTGCAAATCAAGAGACCTGAAACATGGTTTATGTTTTGAATGTGTTTACCTACACAGTGATAAACTCGTTGAAGTTTGACCAGTTCCTTTACTTTTGAGACACGTGTATCAAAGATATTGAATTTTGGCTACGCGGTGATGTTTTTGTCTGATTTAAAACATTATCTTATGTGGATTCAAGCTGTTTGTCAATTACCTAAGATTGATATAAGCAAGACTTGGATAGTCTGGCAAAAATTTGTTCAGAAAGAAAGAAATGAGAAACATAAATGTCAGATATTATTGTTTTGGAAAGGGATACATTACCGGAATATGAAAATAATAAAGGCACGGTAGCATTCCATGTGTATATGTCAATTAACTATTTTATATAAACATACGCTTTGCTCTAAGATTGGACATTCTTACTATATTATTTCAAAACAATAAGTCTCGACAGACTTGAAATGTAAAGTGTAAACACCTGTTCATTTGCGTTACCATTCGTGACCTTGGTACAGTAAAACCTCTCTATAACGGCCACTAAATTACATCAAGTATCTTGTATTAAAGGCAGGTGGCTGCTTAAAGCAAGGTGAAAGTAAAACAGAACGCTCCTATATGAGCGTTATGTTTTACTTTCACCTTGTTTTAAGCCGTCACCTGCCCTTAATACCAACTAATTAACACAATGTAGTGGCCGTTATAGAGCGGTTCTACTATATATGCTACATGTGTAAAGTGTGGCGTTCTTGTGATGTTATCTTGAAAGGATATATTCGGTATTAATTCCTGAACTAACGCCAACAATCCAAGGTTCAGTATTCTTTCATGCATACTGGCAACTGTATGCCCCTTGAGATGTTCAAAACACGAATTAATGTGCAAAACAATCCCGCACAAGTGGAGGCATCATTGACTTTAATAAGCTGCAAATAGGCTGCCTAAAACGTAAAACTGATGTAACTGATATTCTGAACAATTTCGCTAAAACTGTTGAAAAACTACTGATCGAGTGTCAAACAGCTTGGATCCTGATGAGACGCCAAAAAACTCGGCGTGTCATCTGGGTCCAACTTGTTTGCTATCGGCTAAGACTCGGTCACAGTTATCAACATTTAACCCTTATCCCACTAAAAGCGACTTTAACCCATTTGCTCCCACGATCCCATATATGGGACGTAGGCAAACAGTGTAGACTCTGATCAGACGCCGCATAATGCGGCGTCTGATCAGAGTCTACGCTGTTTGCTGATAGGAATTTCAATATAAAACAAACGAAATTGAAAATTTAGCCCAGGCACCCCTTAGATAAAAAATGGACTAATCCAATATATAAGCATGGAAGAATCCACTAGGAGCAAATGGGTTAATCGCATTTACAAACAGTTTGGTTCCAGTTGAGACGCCTAGTATCTCGATGTCGCGTCATGATCCAAGATGTTTCTCAAACGCCATAACAAAAGTAAATCTACCATAACACTTAAAAAGTGTTCCCACAAATTTTGATGTAATCGTAGTCAAAATCGCACAAGATACAAAATGAACTCTTTCGCTGCCAATGTCACAATTGTGATTACCTATGCAAGCAGTTTGGATCCAGATGAAACGACGAGTAAATTTGTTACTGTGGCTGTTTTTGAAACAAACATGAAGACAGATAATGAGAAAAAGAACATTGGAGCAGACGCCTACGTTCGCAGAAAACAAACTTTGGCAGCGAAAGAGTTAAACAAGTGTTGGCTTTTCACAAGGACATTATGGTTTACTGTTCCAGTTATTCGCAGTAGCAAAGACCGTCGACATCAATTCCAGTATTAGATTTTTTTTTGTATTTCATAACATAACACCAACCAGTGTGACAACCAGTTTGGAGCTCAGTTAGACGCCAAATGCATAACATTGGATCTTATTTGGACCCACACTGTTTGAGACAATCAATAAATATCGCCTCTAGCGTATTTAATGCTATTACAGTAAAACCTCTCTATAACGGCCACTAAATGGTGTTAATTAGTTGATATTTAGGGCAGGTGGCTGCTTAAAGCAAGGTGAAAGTAAAACAGAACGCCCCTATAGGAGCGTTCTGTTTTATTTTCACCTTGCTTTAAGCAGCCACCTGCCTTTAACACAAAATACTTGATGTAATTTAGTGTCCGTTATAGAGAGGTTTTACTGTATTATCATTTTGAATGATTACAAAACAACAGTCTTACTGAAATGTCAACCGTTTCAGGGCTAGCTTTAAGGTATCCCATTCTTGTGTTTTAGAACAATGTGCATAATATTTTTGCTTTTCACAGAATATAACACAGGCAGGAGTTAACGATTTGCAAATTACATTTGTGCTTACCGAATGGCACATACTTGTACATACATTTATTTGTTAGCGTGTTTATCTCTGAATTATATGTTTGTTATTTAAACGTTGGTATTTAAACTAGATGTGATATCTAAATCGTTGTGTCATTATGTAATGCAACATTCTCTTATTGTTAGTATAGCAGGGGCAGTGGCCTTGAAGATGTATTCCAGTTATACAATTGAACTTTAGCAATCACCTCCCCTAGCATTATGAACCTTCAGTACTGAATTCTCATTTAATTAAGCTATAGTTTTTTCGTCAGTGTCGAATGACGAGCAGCTACAACGGTTTGCATTAGCTATGATCATTATACAATTCAAGTCACATGTTCACATCATATTACAGTTCTTGTGTATTGATTGATCTGTTAGGCCGTCAAGGTTTCGAATTAACTACTAACGAAACACTTAACCCTTTCCCTGATGAATATAATGGCATATGAACACACGATATTTTGTCTCAGGCAGAAGCTGTAGAATCACAGCTATATTACACCATAAGCAAACAGAGCAGACCCTGGTCGGCAGCTCCTATAGGAGCCGTCTGATCAGGGTCTACTCTGTTTGCAGATACGTCAAAACGCGCTTACATAAGGGGAAGGGTTAAAAGGATAAATTAGGAACATTCTTAGGCATACTGAGAGTTTCCATAATCCACCCTTAAGGGCCGAATTTAGGTCCACGTTGAGCCACCAAGTGCCATGATGCTGTTGAATAGCAAATATGTTGTCTAACAGATTGGAAATTATCAAATTTATTATTAAAGGTTTTGAACCGTATTAGTTTCTCAGTGCGTATGCTAGTTGTTAGGTTTCAAATAATTTGACATTCTGATTATACTTCTGAACCAATAGTAAGTACATGTACATTACAGAACAGGTGGCCGAGTTACATAAATTTATCTGCATGTTACGTGCATATAAGCGTGTGTGAATATAATACATAACATTATTTGATGTGTTAATCATTTCCCTCATATAAACGCCTGTTCACGCATTTGCAAACAGAGTAGACCCAGATCAGATGGCTCCTATATGATATACTGTATTTAATTGTATAGTATATAGCTGATTTTATAGTTTCTGCCTTAGCCAAAACATAATTTGTACATATGACATCATAAAACAAATTCAGTTAATAAATAACCATGATGGCATTATTTTTTACATGAACATTAAACAGGAAAAGGGTTGATAAATTGAACGTTACGAAACACAGATTCGACTGGTCAATAATGTAATTGATTGACCGTTTAGAACAGTAAAGTAAGAAATAATTACACCAAGGATATAAATCAGTATAATGTATTTGATGGCACAACAGCACAGAAATGTGTGTCCGTGACAGAATTGACGAATCAAATATATTATGCCATAAGCAAAACAGAGCTGACCTTTACCGAACGGCTCTCAGTCCTGAGCCGTCTGATCTGGGTTTCTCTGTTTGTAAAGCCGCACATTAGTTTCTATCAGATAAATGGTTAAACCATTGTCTATTAAGAATATAAGTTGGTTGGTGTGAAATAGTATTGTGTTGAAGCAGATTGTATTCAAAATATGTATTTACCTTGTTATTTCCCTATATATGCACGCAACAACGTTAAACTACGAGTGTATTTTATAAAAATCGTGAACTGGTAAATACTACGTTAAACATTAAATATTGTTTTCCCACCAATTTAAACATGGATTGATATCAATATGTTTATAAATAGAAACGATGTATAATTGGAGTACATGTAATTAATCTTGCACCAAGGTTCTTGTCGATTATCATTTGATAAATAGGTGTATGTATTTTTTTTTAAATCTATTAACATGTTCCGGCTATGCATCAATTCATGTTTGTTGCACATAAAACAGTTACACCGATTAGCTCATTACCTCCTAGACTATTTTTAGACCTAACCGTATTGAATTAATCTACAGAAAAGGATCATTATCTATAGAAAAGGACACTTTTAAAATTGTATAGTTTTGAAATAATTGTGATAAATAGTGCATTTGCTCCTGTGGAGCAAATGCTCTATTTATCACAATGGTTTCAATAAATGAGCTTTACAGAGGCGCAAATAGGCGTCAGTAGGAGGGAATGAGTTAATATATTACCACGAATAACCGGACTATCGTATAGACAAAACACGTAAATAACCCTATTGTATAACAAAGTAAGGGGTTATCTCTAAATAACTAACACAATGTTTATATGTTACACTCAATGTGCCTCAGAGATCACCTCATTCAGTCTCTTTTCATATTAAGCGCGCCTTGGCTGGCAATTGCAAACAGGCTGGGGTCCAAAGAAGACACCGGATAACTCGGTGTCTCCTTTATGTCAAAGCTGTATAACATTTGGTCAACAGTTTAACAAAGGAGTGGACTAATTAGAAGTCTGTGGAAATGTCAGGAAACAGGGACTATGCTGATTTTCTGTTTTAGCACGAGAAAGCTTAATACTTTATAAGAAACATGTGCACGACAAACCTGCATTCGATTGCCGATACGGATTTGAGGATATACGTTCTGAAAGTAGGAAATCCATCGAAAGCAATGTAGCAGCAAGTTTTATCAAGAAAAACTGAATACACGTTTTTATTGAGTCATTTCATGAGCATTCGTTAATAGCGCAAACCCTCCCCACGTCAGCACCGGCCTAAGCGGTATTCAATTTTCATAAATAAAAACATTGAAACTGATGATCCTGAATAACCAGAAAATGTCACAACACCGTGATTACGTTGAGGGAATATTTGAATGCTTTTCATCCGCTTTTAAGCACGAAACCTGCTAAAATCTGGGTCTTGTGCAATTTCGACTACTTCCAATTTCAATGACGAACTATAAACTAAGTATCGTGACACAGCTTTTGAAAGACTGATGACCATGTGTCAAATAGCTTGGATCTCATTTGAGATTATCTGCATAAGGGTTAGAATATTATCGTTGAACTTATTACCTTGCACCAAGTATCCTGTTATACAGGTATATCAACACTAGATGGTTCTATTCTAAGCGTGACATACAAATGTTCAGTGTGCTTAATTCTCAAATTCACTGTATCAAACATGAACACTTTCGGTGAACAAATAATTAATTAATTTAGAATTTAAGTTTCATATAATAATTAGTAATCATGTGCCTTAGATAAATGATAATAATAGTAAACCTAATAATACAATACTTATGGTATGTGTATCAGAGACTGAGAATTGTTTGGATCCTGATGAAGAATCCATCTAAGTCATTATCTGTTATATGCTTATCAGGGGTAGTATCTGTGATAGTACGCCAGTATAATTTCAGATAGTTTTTACTTTGAAAATCCCTAATGTTCTTAACAGGTGGAATCAGTCAGTCGGTGCTAGCTTTGTTGTTAACTGAATTATATAATAACCTCTTTACATTTGCGAATCCTTTGACAACCATATAAGATTGATGGAGTAATATCACTGGGGTTAGAAGAGTATTAAGAGTCTTAACACACTGACAACCGTATGGTACACAATTTATTAGCATCATTCCATTAAGTCCGCATGGTTTCACGGGTTCGCACTGACCAAGCATGCTGATCGAGTTGGACAGCATGTGATTGGCTGAAATCCAGCGACTCGCCTACTCCTCCCCCTCTTGCATATTCAACAGGGAGTTCTAGTTTAGTTTTTGGTTAGAGAAGGAGATATACTTTCGGGTTTACACGGACGGCAAAACAACAGCCGGGAAAATGTAGTTTTATATTTACTGGGTGGCAACGGCCACCCCTTTATATGGGTTAGAAATTCTAACACTTATGCAATAATCATATTTCTACAACTATCCTTAGTTTGGATTTTCATACTGGACATTTACTTGCATATGAATTCTTATTTGATGATCTTGTCATACCTGTATATGATTTGGAACCATACTAATTACAACACTGAAACTACAAAATGGACTTGTTCATTTCTCCAAGCCGGACTTCCACTGTCATACACTCCACTTTCGTGCATACATTTAATTTCGGATTTACATGAACATTTTCTCATGATGACAATCCTATGATACAATGTATGAGCTTTTTGTTGAATACATACAAAACCTTGTTGTACATGCCGACATTTGTATTTATAAATTTGTATTATCTACATATATAATAGTTTATTTTACTACAGAGTAACGTATCTTTAGATGTCGAACGTGTTTGGAAGTTGCGGTTTATACAATACATACCGGGGTATTCATTTCATCTGATTTAAATATCACATTAAATGTTTGTAGTATTAACCTCCCCCCGCCCCCATATAAAAGCCTTTTCGCACATTTGCAAACAGAGCAGACCCAGACCAGAGGCTCCTATAGGAGCCCTCTGATCAGGGTCTTCTCTGTTTGCTAATGGAAATTGATAGTTCAGTTTCTTTACATTCTAAAATGGCTAGAATGTTGCACCATCCATATTTCATTATAACTAATGTGTCCATGAATGTTCAGTAGATATTGGACTTGTGGACTAAATATGGACTTTTTAGAGGGTTAAAGTACAATGGAACCTCGGTATCTCGCAGTTTAAGGGACCATAAGAATTACTTGGAGAAAACAGAAGTTTGAGTCACCCGATTTCTAATTTCTCAAATACTCAGCTTAATGCAGGTCAATCATCCAGTAGGAGCTTTCAGCATTACTTTCGACCCGCAGTAAGCTGTCACATGTGTTTCTATATATGCGTATTAATATGTTATGTAGCAATTCTGTATTGTAAATTTGGAAAGGACTGAACTTTTATTTCCAGTTATCCAAATGTTCGAGTCATCTGAGTTCGAATGATCGAGGTTCAGCTTTAGTTCAGTAGAGTATTTCTTTACATGTACAACTCCTCAAATAACAATGTACGTGTTTTTGTAATTATTCAATGTAAACGTAATGTTGGATTAAATATTTTAACATCGTCTGTCAAAACATGCCAAAAGAGGATTAGGCTAAACCTTTTCCCTGTTAAGTATTCGATAAAGGAATAATGACAGCATTAATATTTATTAGCTGTTTTTTATATTGACATATGTACGCATGAATATTTGATATAAGAAGAAACTGTAGAGTCATATCCATAAGCAAACGGAGCAGATCTACTGTAGGAGCCGTCTGATCTGGGTCTAATCTGTTTTCAAATGTGTGTAAATGAGTTTACCTGAAGGACAAGGTTACATTACGGCAAGAGATTTTGCTGTTCAGAAAGTTCGACTTATTACAAATATCACATTCCGTGTATTGGCGACAACTTACAATACATATTGCCATATAATAAAAAGCAATGCAACAATTTATTTCCCGTACACCACAGTGAACTTACAGAAACATTAACCTTTAGCCTGCTATGGACGGATGAGTGAATACTTATGCAAACAGTTTGGATCCAGATGAGACGCCGAGTAACTCGGCGTCACATCAGGATCCAAATTGTTTGACACCACAGGAGGCCCTTTCGTGGGTCTACATGGTCTAAAAAGTAAAAGCAAATGATTGGGTCGATTTAGTGTCTAACTACCCATTCGCAAATTTCACGACCGATTCGAAATAACGCCCGGTTTTGGGCTATCAAGATAAAATACCCACTAATGTTTGGTACGAACGTGAAGCTGGGACATTGTACTTTTCATATAATATAACTTTTGATACATTCCGACTAAGCCGTAGCCAGTGCCGACGTGAAATTCCCAGCTTCACGTTCGTACCAAACATTAGTGGGTATTTTATCTTGATAGCCCAAAACCGGGCGTTATTTCGAATCGGTCGTGAAATTTGCGAATGGGAAGCTAGACCCTTTGTATATAATATAACACTAAATCGAACCAATCATTTTTTTAAAACCATGTAGACCCACGAAATGGCCCCTTGTGTTTGACACCCTGATAGCATATTTTAGACAAATTGATTATAACTTGAATTTTGTAAATGTAGTAGGTGAAACACTCTGTAATATAATTTGCACAGCAGGCTAAAGGTTAAAATGTTTTATGTACTAGAAATAAGTCCCGACAAGGATTTGTTATTTCTCTTGGGTCACGCATTAGCAATCAGCGTAATACCAGTACAAATCGTATTGCGCTCCTTTGAAATCTGCTAGATAACTAACACTTGCCAATTCATCTCTAAGGAATACCAGGATTTACATAAATAAAAACAATACCAGCTCATCAGACAGTCGTTTGTCTATATTTGAATATAATTGCATTATGATATAAAGCGGCCTAGCATTATCAAGTTTGTTGTGGATGACTTTAAATCAGTTCTACTACAAATGAAGCACAGCCTTTATCCTGTCAAGCGCGAATTGAACCTGGGTGAGACCCCGGGTGATTCGGCGTTGGCTCAGTATTGAAGCTGTGTGGTCATCGGTCAATAGCCTGAGCTCAAAACCTTGTTCCAATTGTATGTAACACTTACAATATACCAATTCATCTCTAAGCAATACCAGGATTTAATTATTTCGCCGCTAATATCGCATCGGTTATTACCTAGATACGAACAATATGGATCCAAATGAGAATTTGTTACTGTGACTATGATGTGTAAAACAAAAATGAAGAAACATGAACTATAAAAAAAATGTACCAGACGATAAAGTTTACTGCTTACAAAATATGACAGCGAAATTGTTAAGCCATAGTGTTATTCCACTCAGCATTACTATTTAAAACACGATTATAATTGAATTATGCATATGCTCATTGTTAACCATTATTCCCGCGATCTGAATCGTTTTTTGGCAAATACAGTTGAACCTCAATACAGTGAATACGTCATGAATATAAATAAGAATAAATTTATACATGTATCTTGAACGTCAAGGGACTTTGCAAAATCACTCCCAGATAACAGTTTACACTTTATTTTAACTCCGCCCACACAGATGAAGTACATACAATAAGGCACATATTGAAAATATATATCATTAATCCACTTTGACCCAAAACTATATCCAAGCAGTGCAGACAAAGAACAACGGGTTCCTACAGGAGCCCTACCCTCGGGGTCCACACAGACTGTCATATGAACAAGTCTCTTAATTGCCAACTGAACTTAAAAGTTGGACGAGCTATGGTACGTACGCGTTTTTGGTTTTGGTTTTTGTTTTGATATCGAAGTTAAATTGTACTTTTGATACAGTGAGACACGGAACAACTCTACCTCGTCGTATACTCAGGCTCCAGGCTGTTCGATCAATTGGTTTTGGAAGGTTTCTATATTGAACTGCAATCATAATGAATGTATGTGAATTCGTCTTAACTGTGTTTGACTATGTTATAATTATGTTATATAGCGTACTCACTAAACCTGTCTTAAGCGATCATTTAAAACGAAATATGAATTTTAAATGCGTGTGGTAATTTAAAGGCAAATGCTCCCAAGTGAATTTTCTGCTGTCAGTAACCACTTGATTTTCAAAGCGCTTATGTTTTATCTGTAAGCGACCGCAATCGATGTTTGTTTAATTTAAATGTTCGTTTTATAAATCATTCTTGCTACGAATCGTTAACTGTAATGATTTACGTTTAACCCATTCCCTCATACTGACGACTTTGGCGACCCTGTAAAAATCACTTTGTGAAACCATTGTAATAAATAGAACTTTTGCTCCTATAGGAGCAAATGCTCTATTTATCACAATGGTTTCAAACTGCAAAATTCTAAAAATTTCCTTTTCTCTAGATAATGCTCCTTTTCGGTAGATATATTCAAAGTAGTACAGCTGCTAAGAGTCAGAATCGTTCAGTTTTTGAAGAGAGCATGAAACTTTGTGTATGAAGTCTTCGATACCTAAAGTTTATGAAAAAATAGACCCCAAAAATAACGCCCCTGGTGGCCGCCATATTGAAATTCAAAATGGCCGCCATAATGGCGTGGTCCAGATTATTGCCCGCTCTCTAACTTGACCATTTCTTTTTCAATCTTAATCAGATTTCATGAAAGAGTTTAGGGATATAAAATCTCAATTAAGTTCGATAATCAGTAAAATTGACTTTTAACAAACCAGAGTTATTGCCCTTGAACTAGCGAAAATAAGCGAATTCAGCAGTTTTTGCTTTCTATCTGAACAAACCTTGTATCAATCAGCATAAAACTTTATGAAAACGTTTATTGGAAATAATCTCAGACAAATTAGATTGACATTCAGATTTCTCTAGCGATTTTAGGTTATTGCCCTTTAGTTGAGGATTTTGAGCAGTTTCGGCAATGTCTGCTCCCTGTCATTACCACTTTGTTTTCAATTTTGATCAAACTCAAGGAAAATATTTATTGGCATAGCTTTTTGGCAAAATATTATAGTCATTAGTTATTTGCCTCTGGTTTGATATAATGCTGTCCCTTGAATAGATGAAGTCTAGAAAATTAGCTTTCTGCTCTCAGTCTTGAACATTGCTTTTCCAATCTGAATCAAGACTTGTTGGTATCATAATGGAGGGTGTGGTGACTGTTGCAAAACTTTATAATATTCTGCCGGATAAGCCATTCAGTTTTTGTTTGTTTGTTCCTCTGAACATGGGATCGAACAGTGCTTAACCCAGTCGACAGTGCCCACCGCATTTACAAAGTGTGATGCACTCCATATTTGCCTTGAAACATTTACAGTTATCCCTGCATGCTTTGCTGAACTTGTATGCTATTAGTTCCAGGCATGTTTCTTCAGCAATAGACAAGGTAGTCCATTTTGTCATGTACCTACCATCCCCAGTCAGTTACATCTGGAATAATTGGCTGCAATGTAATTGACTGGCCCCATACATGCCCTGCTTGGTATATAGCTCTCTTGACATGCTACTCCAGTGCCTCTCTGTTTGGGATTGTTCTCAATGTTCTGTGAAAGCATGGTGTTGACAGGGCAATAAACATGTCGATGAATTCTTGCCATGCAGCCCATGTCTTCCATGCAGACTGCGTCCGATAGTTGACAAAGAATGAGGTATTGGGTTTATCTTTACCAAAATCTTAGGTGAAGAAGAATGTGGTTGAAGTTTAATGCCCAAACTTTTTTTATTATTTCGTTTGATGCGCATTGTTAAGCCAGAGTCACTTATATCTTGCTATATTTTCACTAATTCAAGGACAATAACTCTAGAGTTTTAATGCAATCTTACTGATTATCGAACCTGGTCGAGATTTGATGTAATTTAGTATTTGTGCCAAGTTTGACAAAGTTTAGTCATGAAAAGGTCAAACTTGAGTTCCTAGAACATTCTTGTCAACTAAATTTTGACAGCCATATTGGAATTCAAAATGACGGCTACCAGAAGGCGTTATTTTTGGGAGTCTATTTTTTCATAAACTATAGCCATCAATGACGTCATACACAAAGTTTCATGCTTTCTTCCAAAACTGAACGATGTTGGCATACAATCTGCCTTAGCAGCTGTACTAAAGAGGTTGTATCTTAGAAAACCAATGAGGTAATGGGTTTAAACCGTCTGATGCGTACCAACCTTTAGAGAAAATACTTTTCAGTAGAATAAATTATGCTGTCTCCATTAGGCTCCGAGCTTATAAAACATTTTGCTTGAGTCTGAGATATTCTCAAGCATCTGAACAATGAGATACTTGAGAATGAGCTCAGACTCAGAAGTTTTATAACCTTGGACCCAGTTATCAAAATGGATTTATCTTGCAGTCTTTCTAGAAACAAATCAGAGTGTCAAAGAGTTTGGATCCTGATGAGATGCCAGCTTCGTTTGAATCCAAACTGATTGTATAAATGATCACTCATCCACTCATACTAGGCTAAAGTTTAATGTCAATTATTTAGGTGCAGCATATTGTGCTCTAAACCACTACGTGGTTTTCCTACGGGACGTTTTCTTTGATTCCATCTGAAAATAAATTATTAACGATCATGCAACATAGCTATTCGAAATACGCAATCATGTTAAGTTACATGTGCGTTTCTTTACGAGGCAATATTGTGTATGAATGGCGTAACCTGAATGCATATAATGATACTATTCTACCAACTAATTATATGATGTATTACGCAGTTAAGTCTCACCAATGCAAACACTTAGTTTATTAACATGGGATTCTGTGTTCAACGCACGTGACTGCTTAATGCTAGGGAAAAGTAATGCAGAAAGCTCTTTTGAGTGGTATTACTAGCGACACTTTACTTACTGTAAAAGGAAATATGCACTACGTACATACTATACTATTATTGTGCATTATCCATCCCATCGAGTCACAGCCACTGATACATTGCAATGATCTAAAAGAGCAACATGTTAAAATGTCAACAACAGATAAACTTTCACTTTATTCCAATACATGGAAAAAACCGGAATCTATAATGGTAGAGAAGGATTTAGATACATATGTTCTGTGTAAAACTCATGAACATCATAATGAAAATTATCATATTGTAACTATTTCTATATATCTTCATGTAAGAAATGTTCTAATTGGTGCCATTTTCTTTCTCTACTAGCACTTGTACATATTTATATGCTTGTTTGTGAAATGATCTCCATCATTGGAGGAAATAAAGAATATATCATCGTGTCCGCATTTCTCTGTATCCGCTACGCTCTCTCTGGGGCGTCCATTTAACCCTTTAACGATATCGATACTAAATTGAATGTCTAGTTTAACGATCCAATATATGTGACATAGGCAAACAGTGTAGATTCCGACCAGACTGTACACTGTTTACCGATAGGAAATTCAATATAAAACAAAACAAAAAAGGAAATTTAGACCAGACATCCCTTAGATAAAAGTAGACTAATCCAATATATAAGCATGGAAGAATCCACTGTGAGCAGATGGGTTTAAGAGGCTTTACTGTGCGTATATATTTGGATATGTAATTTGCTTTTTCTTTGCACGAAAATATGACTATAAGAAAATGCACACCAACGCTAACATACAGTATCTTACTTTGTTTATTAATAACTTCAAGGTCCACAAAGTTATCGTCTGAGTTCATTAAGGAGAGGCATCACGGCATGTGTTTATACATTTGATAAACGATTAACCCTTTCGGCGCAAACGTTCTAATTGTCGTCTGTAAACCACTTTTGTTAAATGATTTGGTAAAATGAGGAAATGAGATAAATAAATGCAAATTTCAAAGGACTAAAGCACAGATATAGAAGTAAAGTTTGAGACAAAAAGTAAAGTCCCTGATCAGACGCCGCCTTGAAAAGGCGGCGTCTGATCTGGGACTTCACTATTTGTCGTGGTGCATTTATGCGACATCGGCGGTGAAAGGGTTAATGTTAAAAGAGGACCATTTGTTGAAAACCTGCTCACATAACCCTTCGCTGAATATCAGTTAACTCTTAGCCTTGTGAACATATTATCTCTACTCAAACGCTGGTTGGCTGGAATATTCAGTTACATACGATTCAGTGAATCATTGGAGAAACTAATGGCCGAGTTTCATACAGCTTGGATCCTGATCAGACGTCGAGTTACTCGGCGTTTCATTTGGATTTAAACCCGTTCGCAAATACTTTCGGCTGGTGCTTTTTAGTTTAAACATATCTTATTTGAAAAAGTGTACATTAATCATGATAATCACAGAGTATCACAATAGGATTAACGTTATAGGATAACGTTAAAAGCTTTTTTAGTTCTTCTTCTCAAAATTAAATGTATCCGATAAAACCCATACAATGTCTAGGCGTGGCCAGTATATGCCTGAACAATATCGTTTATATTGGTTGATAAGAGCTATAGTTATAATGCATAAGCAAACACAAAGGAAAGACAAATGTATCCTAATCAAAACATGCCATTAAATAATTGAATGTTTTGGGCGTTTTATCTTAAAATGGCTCTCTAGAGCAACATATAAAGGTACATACCCCTCTAATGCGATCATTTAATAAATAAACATGGTAGTCTTTACAAGCAGCTGGTTGCTTAATGCAGGTCAAAAGTAATGCAGAAATCTCCTCTAGGGGCTTTGTGTGTTACTTTTGTCCTGCATTAAGCTACCACCTGCCTCTACCGTCCAGATTTGTACCTCTTTTAGGTGGTCGCATTAGAGGGGTTTTACTGTATATCTAAGGTAACCTGGATGCAACTTGCAAAGTGTTCATGGGTTCGAGTTGGTACTGTTCAGCTGTCACGATTCAATCACAATTAGTTTCAATACATTGACTCGTGTATCATTACGGCGGAGACGAAAAACAAAAAACATCAAAGATCGCCGCATGTCATTTTAGTGAAAGTGGTATTATTTTGAAAGACAAACTGATTCGGAAGTTTAAGAAAATTAAAACAAATCTGTTTATCTGAATGCACGCCGAAAAGACATTTATTTGTAGTTACAGTAAGACCTTTAAACCGGAGTTCTTGTAGAGACTTATTCAGATACTTTTAGGTAGGCGGCTGCATAGTGAACAGAACGTGCAACTCTCCGTTTGGACCCTTCTACATGACTTTCAACCTGTATTATGCTGCCGCCTGCTGTCTTAAATAACGATATTAATATTAAATTAAGGTCCAGTTTAGAGAGGCTTGTTGCATTTGGCGCAAGTCTTTTTAATAGGGCTATTGAAATGACACATTGTTTGGCAAATACGTCGTCGCATCAGTCTCAACAGAACTTATTATCGAATACACGTATTAATTAAATTTTCATAACAAGCACGATAACAATATGAAAACATTGAGAATCCTGATTGAAATAGATATGGAAAAATGTTTTCTTCTTTCGATCGATCTGCAATTTGTATAGATGCCGTGACGAACCCCAACACAAAAAAATAAAACAAAGTAAAATAAAATAAAAAATAATAATTGCATAGAAGGAGCCTTTAAATATTTGTAGGGCTTACCAAAAATATTTATTATTCATAAATCAGAATAGTTATTAAGTATCAGCCGTTGTTTGGGGTTTCTAGTGTTGTGTCTAGTGTCATGTCTACCAGTTGATATTGATGCAGCAATGCAAACATATAGTTTAACATTTTACTGTATGAATATTCATGTAAGAAATAATGACATCATGAATATTAACCCTTCGCTTGCTATTCACGTCAATATACCTACCTGTAAATGGTGAAGACTCAGATGAGACAGCTCCTGCATGAGGTGTCTCATCAGGGTCTGCACTATTGTGCAAATGATTGTGCAACCAGTGCACTCCACAGCTGTGATTGCACAGCGAAATACTTGTACATAGTGAAGATATATGTAATTATACAACAGGGCATGGGTAAAGAAGGAGAAATGTATTTTAAAATTCAGCAAGAGAAGGGTTAATTAGGTTGATTGTTATAAAGGCATACAGACACAAACATGGATTGTAATGGCAGAAACTACAGAATCATATCTATATAATATCATACGCAAACAGATTAGACCCTGATCAGATAGCTACTAAAGGAGCCGTGGGATATGGGTCTTCTCTGTTTGCAAAAACGTAGAAATGCGTATTGATGGAATAAAGGGTGAATAATACAGGAGGCTGTAAAAACAGATGGTTACTTAACATAAGACAGATGTAATACAGAAAGCTCATATAGGATATTTCTTTAATGTTCACCCTGCATTAAGCTACCACACGTGTTAGATATCCATAATAATTCTTCTTTTGAGTATTTGCGTAGTGTTGTAACTATGTAACCCAGTACTTACATACTGATTTGAAATTAGGTGGTTTGACGTTGGTGTTTCTATACCAGGTCTATATCTGTTGTTATGCACAGGATAGCCAAGCTGCTGATATCAATGCAAATGTAGCACACAGCTGTATACAGTAGAACCTGTCATCACAATAGACGTTTAAATATGGTTCTGTAAGGCTGGTGGATATACAGGTCACGGATAATGCAGAAAGTTCCAATGGGAGCCTCCCGTATTACCTTTGCCCTGTATTAAGCAATCAGCTGCTTTTTAACACTGCTGTCCTCAATAAAGGATTGTCCGCTTAGGACAGGCTCTATTGCAGACCGATTCAAAAATAGATCGTTCTCACAGTGTAAATACAAGTCTTCTACTTGACAGTGCCATGGTGTATACAGGGACACACGTAGAGCCGTAGATCGTTGGGCGGCTGCGTCACAATTATTCATTCGCCCCAGACTTCGTCTCAGACGGGCAATTCTAGTCTGTTTATTATTTGCAAATCCCAAACTTCTAAACCTTGTATTATTCAAATCAAACCCATCTACTCGTCTACTCAAATTCCCTTGACAACAGTAATACGTATAATACTGATACTGATTCTGAAATAGTCCTTTGACCTGGGTAGATGCATTTTGTATAGGATCTATTTATGGGTTTACCGGTAAGAAAGGTGGAATGAGGAAAACAACTTCGTGTCACCAGAACTCCAATTCTACTTACTGGGTACTGCACGCATTACACATGATGAATAAGAAAATCAAATACTCAATCCTTTAAACAAAAATGTATCGTTAGGTTAACCCTGTCAGTGTGGAACAATCGTAATTAATATCATTTGCAAAAAGTTTAGACCCAGCTGGGAGGATTTGTAGAAGAACCCTCTCACCAGAGCTTGTACTGTTTGTCACGTTACAGTTTTACAAATATCCCTGAATCGGCTTTTTTAATTTTGAATAAGTCCATTTCAACACATTTCCCTCCTAGACTATTTTAGACCAAACCCCTTTGAATAAGTCTACCGAAACGGAGCATTTCCTATGGAGCAAATACTGTATTCATCGCAATTGTTTCAAACAATTTATTTTTATATTGGCGTAAAAAGGCGTCAGTAGGAGGGGTGGCATTTATCGATAAACGAAAACCAACACAGAACTCTTAACCCTTTTAACCCTTTCCCTGTTGTATATTCATGTACGAAATAATGACGTCATGGATATTAATTAGATTATTGTTTTATAATGGCATATGAACACAGGACTTTTTGGCTCAGGCAGAAGCTGTATACTCAGATATATATTACACCATAAGCAATAGGAGCCGTCTTTTCTGGGTCTACTCTGTTTGCAGATGCGTGAAATTGCGCTTACATAAGGGCGAGGGTTAACATTCGATATTGAAGTGTGGATATTGAAGTGTGACATTTACCTTGACATGACAAAACTAAAATTGTGCAGTTTCATGGGGTACATATACATCCCGAATAACCACAAGTATCAATATTTAAAAACTAACAAGTTATGGACATGATTAGACTTTTCAAAGTTTCCTTTGACATTATAGGTTTACCTTGACCGTTCATAAGTAGGTGGGTTAATATATTGAAACATAGTTCTAAAGTTAAAGAGTCATGGGATAAATATATATGACACTTATGGATTTCTGTACAATAACTAAAACTATGTGGCCAATAAAAAGCATTGTATAATTTTAACCTTTCACCTTCAACATACAAACCTCAAAATCAAACATCAGAACCGTGGGTAGACCATTTGATCTAAACACCGACGGACGACCGTGCAGTTTGACTTTGACCGTAAACGGATAACTCTTAGAGGCCACAACGTCATGAGATTAACATACATGCAGAGTGTTAAGTACAATTATTCAACAAGAAAAGCAAAGGTAAAACTCTTCAGAAATTGAACTTTGACCATGCTGTTTGATCTTGACATTTCATTAAACGGTACATGTATTCTGAAAATAATATTCAATTACATAATGACTTGTACCTGTCACCTAATCATTGTGTCATACCTGCTAACAATATATATATCTAAATCAAATTAATATATTGAAATTCTGAATTCAAAACTGGGGTGAAAGCCGCTGCTTGCGATGCGCTATTGAGATTTAAAGTTTACGAGATATTGACTCGGATGGGCACCGGAAAATATATTTACCGATACCGCAGTATATGTCAGTTGTTTAGGTGACCAAGCAGAAGTAACAATAAATGTGCCTAGATCATAAAGTGTCGCAGAACAATGTATCTAGGGGTTTTAAACCCCGAGCTGGTTTTCGAAACGAAACGCACAAGGGTCACAAAGTATTTGCTTTAACGAAGAATGTAGATAGAAACTGCTCATCTGATACCGTTGTTTATCTGTTTTCACTGCCCTTGTTTCAGATTGTTTTTGCAAAATATAAAAACTACACCGTTTATGTGAATTTATTTATAATACGACAGTGTAAGCTCAAACATGTTAGCGTCCAATTCCTGAAAACACCGCCAGAAATCGTTATTTGACAAACACAACACAGCATTCGGAATTGACCGTTCTCTGGAAAATAGACTTAACCGGGTTATTAAAAGGCAATATAGAGGGAAAGTATCCAAAAAGCAATCTAAACAAACAAACGGTCACCCACTCCCAGTACACTAATTGATTCAGTCTGCAGAAGAATATCGCTCGGCTACATTTTCCCGAAATATTGCTCTTCTATTTCATAGCACATCAGCAAGCCCTATTTATGAGATGTTAGATTCATTCGTTTCCACATTGTCTGCGATGCTTCTTGAAATATTCTGACGTACATGTACACAGAATTAACAGTTTCTGGTCGAATGATATTTAATAGAAATAGCTGTTTGAAATGTAAAGCAATCCGATAGACAGTATTGTATAGTTATATGCAAGACACAAATAGTTCACATGCTAAAGAGATCTAATAAAGAAATTCATAAATCAACAACAAAATCTTGCTGTACAAATACAGGGTGTTTCATAATATCTACCCTTATTCTAAACGTTAATACTATACAAATACTGTAGAACTTTCAAATATACACTGCACACACACTCTTACAATATGTATCAGATCACGATAGGAAGCTACACAGGCTGAATTGCAATGACGACAACGGACTATAAACGAGGTAGTTAGCTTGGTCTATTCGGATTTATTTGACGCGTGGTAGGAACAATGGCAAACAAAGCTTAAGCGAAGCTTCTCAATTGTTCGTCACGGGTCTCATGTACGAACCTAGACCAACATACTCGCGTAACCATTGTAACCATCATAAGCGAGATTACTTACTGCCACACATGTCGAATTATTGTGTCTCTTTTACAAACTGACATGTATATACTTTACGTATGTATAACGTGCGGTTTTGACTTCAGAATGCATATCCCTTTAGAATTTTCTAAATATGCTGTCCTTGGTAGGATACCATACATGGTAGAGATGGCGAAGAATATGCTGAGTCGGAATAAAAGTTCGGGCAATGGACTATTTCTGACCGTCATTCTGGGATGTCAATTAAACATCATTGAACATGGTTTGCAATGGACCAAATTGGTTTGTTTTTAATGTGTTGAAATTCCTGCAGCAAACAAGAGTCAACATCAATTGATTCGAATGGACCGAACAATGCATGCAATTATCACGCATTATTGGTGTGTTTTGGGTTTTTAAATCAGTGGCAGATGAAATATTTATCAAACTAGCAGCGTATACATTTGCAGTATTGGTGTTGAATGTATTACATTACACTCACTGACGCTTTTTCCAAATAATAGTTTGTAAACCATGTTAACTCAGTGCTTTATATAAAAACCCTTTTCCCGCCTTTTTCAAACGGATGAGCCGTTTGACCAGGGTCTTCTCTGTTTGCTTATACTATAATTATTCAGGTGTTGCTTAAACCAAAATGTTCTATGTCTATATGCCATTATCATAATTAATCTAATACATATTTATGATGTCAATATTTCTTACATGGATATTGAACACGTAATGTTTAAACAAGAAGATAAACTTATAACGTTGAACATCTCCAAAGCGATCAGAGTTATCTCAACTCTTTCCCTGTTGCATATTCCTATAAGGACTTATGACATAATACATGTTTACTAGTTGATGTTTTATAATGGCACATGTCCACATGATATATTGGTATTTGAAGAAACTGTGGAGACAGATATATTGCGATTTGTTAAGCAAATAGATGGAACATACCCTGATCAGACGGCTCCTACAGGAGCCATTAAATCTGGGCCTACCCTGCCTTCAAATGCGTGTGTATGAGGAAAAAGGGTTAAACAAGTGGCTGCTAGTGTAGAATACAAGTACTGCATACATTTCGTGTAGGATCTTACTGCATAGCGTTGGTCATGCATTAAGCTACCACTGATCTTGAAGACATATACTTTAGAGGACGCTTTCAAGAAGTTCTACTGTTTTATAAAATTTGATATTCTCACAAACGTATCAATTGATTGCTACGAAACATCATTCTGGAATATTTTCTTGCCGCATCAGCATTCTTTTCTGAACCCATTATTACCCCGCCCAAGGAGAGCATGTTCTGATTACAATATACATGTAATTACTGTCTACAGCGTACTTACTTTCTCCATTAAACCTATATTAATTTTCATAAATTCATTAAAAACCTGCATTTTCTCAAAAGAAGAAGACTGTTTTAACAGCCAAGCAACACCCACCGCTATACTTTCACATAATTATTATAGATATAACTAAAAATGTAATACTGATTAATGGTTCGTTTAATCTTGCTCACAAACAGAAACACTTTATCCAGACGATGGAAGACTGATTAATGGCGCTATTTCTTATGAACAGTTTTGAGAAACAAAAAAATGTTGCTAGAGTTAACATTATATGTATGCTATATAAAATCATCATTAACACTTGATGTGTTGCAACCGAAATACAAGGCCTTTGAGACAGTGTAGATGAGACAGTGTAGACCCAGATCAATAGACCTTTCAGGAAGCCCTTCTACCATAGTCTCTACCATATCTCATACGCATTTGCTTCAGTGATAAATTTGATAAAGCCTTTTGTTTGAGTAACATTCAGGAAAGTAGGAGCTAGTTTTAATTATTCAGCAGATTAAGGATCAACCCATTCCCTCCAACCTCTTTGAATAAATCTACCGAAAAGGAGCATTAATTATAGAAAAGGAGAATTTTAGAATTGTGTAGTTTTGAAACAATTTTCATAACTAGAGAATTTGCTCCTATAGAGTAAATGATTTATTTATCACAATGGTTTCAAAAATGATTTTACAAAATGCGTCACTAGGCGCGAATGTGTTAAGGGTGAGTTCTGTTGTATAATTAATTAATTATACTTTGCTCGTTTGCTGACTAAGCAGTGGGTGAAAAAATCCAATTGATTGTCACATCATCCGTGTAAAACTAACCGACTATTGAAATACCTTTAATCTTTTACACTAATAAACAGCATACATATGTATTAGTTGAAACTTCGGAAGCAGATTTATAATTCCATGATCAAACAGAACATTCCTTGATCAGACGGTTCATATATGATTCGTTTGATCTGGGTATACATGTTACTCTGTTTGAAAAGTCGTAAAATGTAACAGATGCATGCATATCAAAAACACGGACGTTAATTAAGGCTACAGTCCCACTAGCGATTGCGATCGTTAAAGACCTACGGCGACTTCTGAGACCTCTGAAATAGGCGACTGTCTGCGATTGTCGGCGACTACATTCCAAAAGATGAGTCGAAGTCACATTGGAGACGCATCTGCGACCACCTTAAGACAGGTTGTTGACGATCGTACGCCAAGTCACTGGTATTCGTAATAAGGTGTGGTCACGTGGTCTATGCCTAGTCGCGGGTAATCTTTAGGCAGTCGCTTGTGATCGCATGACAGTCGTAGGTAATTGTACAAAGGTCGCTGACGGTCGTACGATTGTAGGGAATATCACCAACGACCTGTTAAAGATTGTTGGAGACCTTCGTACAACGATCCCACGAATACCTAACCCATCTAAGGTTACCTCTTAAAGACCAAAGGCGACCAGTTCGATCGTAAGGAGGCTGTTGTGCATGATCAACAAGCTCACAACGACTGAAATTGGTCGCACCATTAGAAACGATTACCAACGATTACTGAAGACCACCCGCGATTATCAGTGACTTGTCGTGCGACCTTCGAACGGATATCGGCGACAAGAGGACGCTTTAAATCGTAAACAGGTCACAAGTGATCGTAGGCCTAGTGGGACTGGGCCCTGAGGTTGTTATACATGATCAACAACCTCTCTACGACTGAAATACGATTGAAATTGGTCGCACGACTGGAAACGATTACCAACGATTAATGAAGACCGCTGGCGATTATCAGTGACTTGTCGTGCGACCTTCGTACGAATATCGGCGATCAGAGGTCGATAGCAATCTTAAACAGGTCTTAACTGGTCGAAAGGCTTAGTGGGACTGGGCCCTAACACAAACCAAACCTTTCCTTTTTTTAAGTAGCATTAACACGAACTTTAGACGATTTATATTTCAACAGTGATTGTGAATAATGGTTTCGGCTAGATTTTATTCCAGATATCGAGACGACTAAATTCGATGTCAAGTGAATGTTTTTTGTAGAAGAAAAATCGAAGCAGCATGTTTGTTAAAAGATATATGCCGGCAAAGGTTCTTAGTGTAAAAATGCAAAACTCACGCTAGGTTGTCAAGGCAGTGCTTTCAAATCATCATTTGTCAATATCCTAACATTTCTGATTTTCAAATCGCAAATAAATCAAGGCTATTGAAATTTAAATTTGTATCGAATTCTAGAAAACATAGAAACTACCCCGTGAATACAATTCCGAATCTGATGGAAGATTTGATTAATTGCAAGTTTATTTTCCATTTGCAATGAAAACTAATTTACATTTTCGTATTTAAAGAATCATTCAAAACGTTGTTAGATTGCTTCATTCAAAACATGGTTTTGGTGTCAACAGAAATTAAATAACATAGAATATGTCTCTTTCCTTTAAGCGCCTGATAGATTTCACATTACTGAATATTTGTAAACATACAACATTATTTTTAACCCTTTACTCCATAAATACGCCTTTCTATGCTTGTTCATACAGAGTAAACGCAGATCAAATGGCTCCTATAAGAACCGTCTGATCTGGGTCTGTCCTGTTTGCTTATGAATAATGTGGATCTAATTTCAATTTCTGTCTGAGCCAAAATATTCTGTGTTCATATGTCATTATAAAATTAATATCTAATAAATATTCATTATGTCATAATTTCTTACATGAATATCCATGGTTTAAGGGGTTAAATTGGCTTCAAGTTGCTGAGAGCTCATCGACGAAAAACATTATATAGTAAAGTACCGCTAATACGACTACTCAAACTAAGACAAGTGTTTACAAAAAGTTTATTGTAGGACACAACTTTCCTTGCCATTTTTGCCCTGCATTATGCAGCCGTTTGCTTTTATAGTTTTCTATTTTAATCAATCACGTACTCGCTTAGGTCATTTGGTGATTTTGTTGTCCGCGTTATATATTATAAGGTATGTACGGGAATATACTCGTTTTCCCCGCCAGCCCTTTACAATGTACATTCCCGTGAATAGTGTTGGTATATAAACCACTTCACTGCTACACCGAACGTTTTTGTAGTTACAATAACCATAAAGGGCATATTCATGATTAACAGATCTTCAATTACTCACTATCCGTTTTGCTGCACAAATTAAAATTCAAATGTTACATGTAACCCTTTACCTGCGAAACGCAACCTTACTGATATTTGCAAACAGATTGGATCCAGATATGCATGATCCAGGCTGTTTGACACTCGGTGTATATTTTCTTAACCCTTTCACCGATAATGTCGCATAAATGCACAACTACATATAGTGCAATCCCAGAACAAACGCCGCCTTTTCAAGGCGGCGTCTGATCAGGGACTTCACTTCTTGTCCCAATCTTTATTTCTATATCTGTGCTTTAGTCCTTTGAAATTTAAGTTAAACGATTGAACGAACCGGAAGTAAGTGAAAATTGTAACAGATTGGATATATTAAGTATATACTATTTTGGATAACACATACATTGTTAAAATGTTTAATTTAACACCAAATATGTGCATAACGCGGCGTTCCATGCTACCCTAGCCATTGTACATATTCCTAGCAAATGTTGTTCGGTTAACGTATACCATGTACTGATTATGATTTAAGAATTGAATGTGACGTTCTGGGTCCAATGTTATAAAACTTCGTAGTCCGAGATCATTCTCAAGTATCTGATTGGTCAGATTCTGAGCAAGCCCAGAATCTGACCAATCAGATGCTTAAGATGATCTCAGACTCAAGCAAAATGTTTTTATAAAGCCTTGCATATATGCATATTGGACGACTCTGCTCACATTTGGATCTGGGTCTGACTCTGAGATCATTCTCAAGTATCTGATTGGTCAGATTCTGAGCAAGCTCAGAATATGACCAATCAGATGCTTGAGAATGATATCAGACTCAAGCAAAAAGTTTTATAACCTTGGAGCCTGTTGTAAGTGTGACTATTTTCAATTTAATTAAGCTCTTATAATTTAATATTGTTTGTTTTCATTACTTCTGGTGAGTTGTGATTGGCTGATTTTTTTTCATATCCCCATGAAAAATACCTTAACTATGCTACGCCTTGCAGGTACTACTCTGTATTTGTCCGGATTTATATTAATCGGTATTAATGTTAAAATTAAACAAATGATTTGTGAATATTGTTTTAATTTCTTTCTTACATTCGCGGTTTCATAACAATGTGACCAAGTTTTTTTATACCGTCATGAACAAAAGAATATTCTATAATATTCCTTAAATGAAAGTATGGACCGGGTGTCATACAACTTGTCGTACTCCTAGATACTGCTTAGATAATTCTTAGATGACTTTCATACTGCACTAAACAGTCACCAGTCCTGCCTAAAGAGATCTAACTTCTCCGGTTTTCTATACCTTAAAAACTAGAATGCAATGAAAAATGCACACGGTTTGCTGATACTTAGAACAATATATTCTATTTCAGTTCGTACAGTCATGCCACGGTATTAACCCATTACCTCATAGGCTATTTTTAGATACAGTCTCTTTGAATAAATCTACCGAAAAGGAGCATTAACTAGAGAAAAGTATTTGTTTTAGAATTTTGTAGTTTGAAACCATTGTGATAGATAGAGCATTTGCTCCTATAGGAGCAAATGCTCTATTTATCACAATGGTTTCACAAAGTGACGTTTACAGAGTCATCAAAAGTCGTTAATATGAGGGAATGTGTTAACTAGCGGATATTTTGCATTTATTTCTGGAAAACTATATACCAAAAGTGTAAGTGCATGCATAGTGGTTGCTTAAATTCGGTGCACAAGACCAAAGACATATTGTTTTTAGCAGAAGAACTTTTCAATATTTGAACTAAAATGTGTGTGTAGAAAGCATCAACCATATTGATACTGCGATGTGTTTGAATGCATATACACGCCCAACTACTTATGTGTGTGCATGCATGTATATGCGCGCGCGCGTGTGTGTGTATATAAATGTATGTGTATATGCGTGCGTGTGTGTATGCGTGCATTCGTTTGTTCGTTCGTGCGTGCTGCCTGCTTGTGTATGTGTGTGTGTGTGTGTGTGTGTGTGTGTGTGTGTGTGTGTGTGCATACGCGAGCGTAAGTATATTCTGAAAGTGGGAGATCCTTCGAAATGAAAAGTAGCAATGCGAAAAGAGAAAATTATAGACTCATCTTTATTGAATTTGCTCATGAGTAGTAAATAAAAGTACATCACTACTCACGTCCCCTAGCACTGAAACTGGTGATCCCGACGGACCAGAAAATATAATAACACTGAGATGAAGTCCGGGGAGACATTTTACGGCCGCAACTGAGCACTTAACAGCTGCTGATGTGAAGTACATATTAAATCCATGTTTATGCATATGTATGTGCGTATGTATGGCATGTGCGTGACCATGCATACGTGCGTACGTGTGTGCCTGCATTTGTTCCAATGTGCTCGTTGGATTTAACTTGACTCCAACATTGTTTTAACAATATATAAATTGTGTTTACCTGTTAACAACGTCTTACAAATACAATCATGCCGTTTTATGTACAGCGGTTGTGGCAATTGAAAACAAACCCTATCAAATACATCTTTATAATCTGACAGGGTAGCTGTTTAATTCAATCTTACAAGATTTATGTAAGTAACACATGTCCCAAAGTAATACAGCATTGCATACGGTTTCACTTATTGTACTACATGTATATGAAATGTAGCTTAATACCGAAAGTGTTAGTATTTGCATGGCCGAAGAGAATATTAAACCAGAAACTGCTAAAAGCGACCCTAAAGTGATATAAATAAGAAAGTACATTTAACGCTTCCCTCCATAAATACGCCTTTCTACGTCTCTGTAATAGTCACTTCTTGAAACCATTGTGATAAATAGAGCATTTGCCTCTATAGGAGCAAATGCTCTATTTATCACAATGGTTTCAAACTACAAAATTCTAAAATGTATCTTTTCTCTAGTCAATGTTCCTTTTCGGTAGATTTATTCAAAGTGGTTGGATCTAAAGATAGCCTATGAGGGAATGGGTTAAAAAAGATTGTAATGTGATTGATGTCGTTGGATATATCTGCGTAGTATTTTGGATGCATGCACCATTTGGTATAAATATGTATGAAGCAGTCACGTGCACTGGCATTTGAAAGATAACAACTTGCGTCTATGCTTCGCAAAATATCGAAGAGCTATATTATTCTTTATGTTTTCACACACTTATTTTATAGTTATTCTCGTACACCTAAATGTCAAAGTATGCCTTGTTTCAGTTTTAAACAAAACCAGCAGATTGACTAGAATATCACCGTTAAAACTAAAATGTTGAAAATGTTACAGTTATATTTTCGTCCAATATATTCACGTAACTCTTATTCTAGAATTATGTTAATGTATGACAAAACATAATGACAACCGGGTAACTTCGACTTCGATAATTAAAGTAAATACCATCATCTAGATGGACAAGTTCCTCGTGTTACAACATACTGGGATTACGGTTCCCAACTTATCCGTTTTGCTATGGACCTGTCCTCTGTTGATGAGTTCAACAATTGTTCTCGTGTTGTTACTAAATAACTTATTAACCAATTACTCCATAAATATGTATGAAAGAAATTATAACACCATGAATAGAAATTAGCTATTTTGTATAATGACATGACAAAGGATTTGTTGGCCAAGGTAGAAACTGTAGAATCATATTTCATGATACTCTTTGAAAAAGGCCCTTAGTTGTCGAAATATTAGATCAGAGCTATTCAAGTATTTATGTATTATATCATAAGCAAACAGAGCATACCCTGATCAGACGGCTCCTACAGGAGCCGTCTGATCTGGTCTATTCTGTTCGCAAAGGCATATAAAGGCTAATTTAGGGTTAAGCAGGTGGTCAGATATGCTAAACTTCATCAAACTTATTTAATCGATACCCCCCCCCCCCAACACACACACACACACACAATGTAATTATAACTATAATTTAAAATTGCTCATTTCAAACTTGGAATTGCAAAAATTCATGGAATGGTCCATTGTCTAAGTGTGTTAAACTAAACGTATAAGAAAACCCTGAGCAAAGATTATAATCCAATAGTAATGTAACACACCGCATGTCTGGTTGTCGGTCCCTCCACAATAGTTCACCACACTTCCTTCTTTGCTTGTGCGACGATATTACATAGAAATACAAATATGAGTCATCACTCATGCAGGAAACACAATATACTAAGCAAACAGCCACCTGAACAGCACCACAACAAGAAAACAGTAAATGTACATAACTATCAAAATACAAAGTGACGCAAAAATACAAAACAAACAAACGATAGGGGGAATATGGAAGTACCGCCTTGGAACGGTCATTGACAGTAGTCACTTGGGGGTTATATCGGTTTAAGGGCGCCAAACCTAACACTTATTCCATCCCCACACTATGGACAAACAGTGTAAATAAACATTACCCTCTCCGACTAATCTACAACAACCACGATGCCAAACACAGTTGTACATAGCATGTAGAACGGAATATATTTAAGTGAAACATACTGTATCCACCCATTGCTAGTGTACCCAATGATTGAGCTGCAAACAGAGTGACTGTAGAAAAGTAATAAAGGGTACTACAAAAACGGGATACAAATATCCGACGTCCTTCTGCCATTTCCGGATTTAAAAGGTCGTCTTCATAGAGTACTAAACCTTTCTTGTTGGTGTACATGAACAGAGGACAGCATGATTACCAACTGTAAAAGTGTTGACAACCAGACATGCAGTATGTTGTAGTACTATACGATCATATCCCTTTTTAATGAACTCTATGATGATGAACACCAACGTCCAAAGACGACAAGAGGGGCGTCGGGTATCTGTATGTTGTTATTTCTGCTGTACTCATACTTGCTTCAGTAAAGTTGTTCCCACTTCAGAAAAGTCGTCGAGTACATATGTGATCGACTGGGGATCTGGGTCCAATCAGTTTGCAATTGCGACAGTTAACAATTCAGCCACCGATTTACTACGCTGTCCCAGATACCTATAGAGACGCCAGGTCACGCGGTGTTGTCATATGAGGAGCATTTGAAAAGTAGTGACAACAGTGGCGGATTTTCTATACCTCGCTTATAACCTGACTGTACACACTTTCCAATGCACTGATAAACACACAGGAAAATGCATTTTTTATACAGTTTACACACTTGTATAGAACGCTCAAAAATGAGATGCGCGTTTGAAAGCGTCTGAAAGCGGCACCCTGTTAATCATGATTGAATTCATTGAAAACAAACAAGGGGATAAATCAGGACTAATTGGTTGGCGTGGCAAAACCGCTCTGTGGTTCTTCTTGAGGTATTCCTATACTTCATCTGAACGATTGGCCGGCGCATCTGTATGCTTCACGACCCTGACATTGGGCGTGTAACAGTATATTGGTCGAGAACAGTAGAACTCTAGCAGTAACACTACTGTTTTCAGAGACAAGGACTTTTCTTTTAAAATCAGACAAACTGCTGACGAACTAATGCCCGATATTTCCTCGATCTGCTTGACTGTACATCTTGCATCTTTCTTAATTATTGCTTTCATAGCAGGAGTGTCTTTGTCAAACAGAGAAGTTAGAGGGCTCTCGGGACGAGCCTCATATTTGGTGCTGATTCGTTCGTCTTTAAAGTGAGATACGAATCGGACAATAGTATGGTATTCATGCGCAATGTTGTCCAAGACAGCTTTAATTTCTGATGCGGAGATGCCAAGCAGTCCGCGTATCTTACAATACACTCTCTGCTTATCGCTTATCAGGTAAATATTCAGCTGGATTCAGCAATTGTTTCAGCCGTTATGGTATGCTAAATTTTCAACAGCAGTATATAACAGTATTTCAGCAGCAAATATTGCTTGTTTCGCGTGAATGCAGTGCAACTATCGGTCAATTGGATAGAAAACGCAATACTCATTCCATTGATATGCATACTTGTGGCTGCACGTGCACATGGTGAAAATATTGGACAGGTGTCAATACTTTTCATATGGCCCTCGTATGTATCATAGAGGAGAAATACAGTCTAAATTATATCTTATGGCACACCAACATAACCTACTTAAAATGTAAACAAAACATACCTGTAACGGTGGTCTTGAGAAAAATAAAAATAAAAAATAAATAAATGCATACGCCCATCAAAACATAAGTAAAAACAAAACTACACATTCCAAATATAAAACAATAAAAACAAAACAGATTCGAACCAAACTATTATAGCTGCCACCTGGGCATTATACAGTGTTTATACCTGTAGTGTTTGTAAACATTGATAACAAAAGGTGTGCCATAAGATCTAATTTTACCTGTACCTTATAGTTATTTAGATCCGACTTATTTTAATAATGCTATTAATAAACAATCACATTATAGTATACCTGCATTTTCATGGCAAAGACACACTCGTTTTAATCTGCTGTGCCATTTGTGCGCTTTGGAAAAATGTGGATACTGTATCCTGTGCACTCATAGGATATGTTCTCATTCCCTGAATAATTAATGAACTCCTATGTTAATCAAATATGTGGTCGCATTTCACGAGACTTAACTGTATTACACATTTAAATGTTTTTGTGTTGGTATTGTATGCAAGGCACATCTATGCTTATCACTACAAATGCTTTCAACAGAGAGACAATAAAATGGATAATATGTAGTGTATGTCACAAAATCGGAATATAACTACGTTTATTTCCATTAGTGTGAGTCTAGACGTCAATTATTTAAAATAGTAAGAACGACAATTTGTTTGCTTCCGAAGACTTACATAAGAGCATAGTTTCCAGCATATATACCGATAGGTAATATCTAAAGTGAAATCAATCAGACAAACTACTGTAACACTTTGATTTTTCGAACACTCAAATTAATATAATTATCGATCTTTAAGACAGGTGGCAGCTTAATTCAGGGCGAAAGTCATGCAAAAAGCTCCACTGGCAGTTTCCTGCATGACCTTCACCCTGCTAGGCTCAAATGGGTTAAATAACCATCTACCTAAAACGGTCTTAAATATTCTATACTAAAATTGCGAATTCTCGAAGTTGTACTGTATCGAGTATGATACAGAAGTGAAATTGAACACTGTAAAATGCTGAAGGTCCCCTGGGCCCATCTGGGCAATGTAAATCAGTCTTAATATATAATCATTTTGACGGATGTTATCAAATGAATGCTATGACTTAATGGCCTAGTAATGAATGCTGAAGTGGAGAACAATACAAGTTCATTAGAATTACCTCTGATAATTTTTACACGCAAAACAGCGAATATAACAATGTATCTATTGTATTAAATAGTTCTAGTAATTTGAATAGTCAGATTTAAAAACTATACTAACTTTCTAGATGACTTAACGAGTAAGGTATGAGTAATGTTTGCTTCCTTAATTTCATTATTAAATTCATTGCTAATATAATTATAATTTCTGCACAATGAGTTTAGGTTTACGATATATTATTATCAATTTGTTTTTAAACTGCATCAATGCTCTTTGATATCACGATAAACGCTGGCCGAAATATTGTGACCACTGTTTCCTATGTCGTTTATGAAACGTTTTTGGTCATATCTTGTCTTCTCTTTTTTAAGTTTGGTTTAACGGCACAGCGAATGTGTTGTCGGTGTTGAACAGTTCTGTGTCTTGTGCACGGTGTTTATGTATAATTTGTGTGTATATGCTCTTCATTTGCTGTAATCAGTGCTTGTAGAGTATGTTTACGTTCAACATCGGTTGGCGCTCTATGACCTCTTTAGTGTCTCACTTCCCTCCTCGACCAATACTAACTGGTCTTTTCTTTTCAGTAAGGTGTTTTGTGACGTTGTCTTACACTCTTGGGTAAGTTGTTGCGTCATATGTTGACTTATGTTTTCCATGAGTTTAGTTGATACTTGTTTGGTTTTACGACACTGCTAATATAATATCGGCGTGGAACAGACACATATCATTTCTATAGAGGTCATGTGTGCATGTATGCACACTCATTTAATTCGTACTTCCGGTGTCAAGTCTCTTACCAGGTGCCTTTTCTACGTTTTCTACACCAGAATACATCAGAGTGAAAGTGATTGCTAATGCACATATTTAAACTATTTGCACGCTTGGCCATGGTTCGTATTTGTATGCTTTGAGCGATTCCACATGCAACTTTAATACATAAATAGTAATACAATACTACACTTGTTTCCTTTCTTAGGAAAGGAAAAACATGTGGTGTTTAAGTCTATGAAACTATTTATGAGATACAACGACACCAAGAGGGGTTTTCTATGACAATTTTTGGTACGATATGGTCATTCAACTGGTGTGCAATAAAAGAAATCCAGACAATGTCTGACGTTTCATGTCAATGGGTATTGCTGCCAGTAGACCAGATTTACAAGTACAAAAAGGCTGCATATGTAAGACTATGTTGGCGTGATGTGATTTTATGGCGGGTTTTAAGTTTCGTCTTGAATAAATCACATCGTTTGATTGAACGTTGATAATTAGAGTGCAGTTTGTAAATTTAAATGTTTTTAATTAGCGCTCCTATGTGAAATAAACAAACAACATTAAGGGTTTGTGTTATGTAGTTTATGAATAATTCTCAAAACATATCGGGTAAAAACATCTGTATAAAACCATGTTTTACAGCTAATATAACATGGGCAAGTACAATATTCCGCTGCAGTTCTAACACCTATCATCCTCATGTCCGTGACGGGTGCCATGCCATGTACAGCCCTGCATTTCATGGACTTCTCGTTACAGTAACAATATGTAGGTCAAACTAGTAACGTTAAGTGGTGTATTCGTAGTAGAAAAATAGGAAGTTAGAATGAAAAACGGAATCTGGCTATTCCGTGAACACCTTGCCAAGATATGACGACATCTTAAAGATAATAGTCAAGATTAAGTATAACTGACATGTAAAACTATGACACTTTGCTTGAAATAAGTTAACCTCATCAATAAAATGTGCCTCAATAAAAGTATTTTTCACGTATAAATATAAACAGGCATGAAACAATGTGTTCATGGGTGGTGTTGCTGCTCTTTTGTAGTGCAATTATAGTTGCAAATATATTGAGTCTGATCCGATCGCTGTCAAATGTGGCTTCAATGATTAGTTTATGAATGTCCTTTAAATTGTGGTTTGACGTTGAGAGAAAGGCCTAATAAATAAAATTGTTCGAGACGGGAACTTCAGCAATGTCAACACAGACTTTGCTTGCAGTGGATAAACTGCTCAATACTTTCCATCGTTTCATGACAGGAATAGTTAAACATCAGACTGAGCAAACATTTAAACTCGTTCGCTGCCACAGGCGAATCCGAGATAACACTTACAAATACAGTGGAACTTCGATTTCTCGCACAGGGATAACTCGGGTTTTGAATAAATCGAACCAAATGTTTGTTCCTTCAAAAATTTACAATACATATTTTTTCTAATATGTGTAAGTCTAAAGTGATGCTTAAAGTGCCTGCAGGACCCTCTCTTATCTCGAAGTAATCTGTATGGTCCATTGAAATTCGAGATATCGAAGTTCAACTGCAGTTTGGATCCAGAGGAGACGCCGAGTAACTGTTCAGGGCGAAATCTGTCTGACACTAATTATAGTATTGTAAATGATTTTTAAAATCAGAAGCAAGGTATAATCGTAGTCCATGTATATCCAACATAGTTGACGTTTACGTCACTTGTTCGAAAATGGCGTACTCGTTCAGCCATGGGAAAGCTCATTTTATGTTATCCTAGTCTATCTTCTTCATAGATAAATGGATTACTGTCAACTATATACGATTTGTCTATAGACTGATTGAAATTGAAGACGAGTGTGTGTACATATGCGTTCTATGTCACCAAGATATGTTAATGCAGAACAGCGTACAGTGTATTGCAAATGCCACATGCCTATTGCCCTGTGATGAATTAATCACTAATAAAAGTAGAGCAGAAGTCAGGCTATGCATTCTTCCTGATGCCTTACTTGAAGAAGTGGTGAAATAAGGTTTGAACTGAAGACGTTGTACAAATTAAACCCCATGTATCGCACTAAACGGACATGCGTACTTAGGAGTTTGTGGTATTTTTCTGAATTATCAGCAAATACACAATCAAATCCATTGAACCTGTTCCCTCATATTGACGCATTTTGACACCTCTGTAAAAGTCACTTTTTGAAGCCATCGTGAAAAATAGAGCATTTGCTCCATAGGATCAAATGCTCTATTCATCAAAATAGTTTAAAAACTGCACAAGTCTTAAACTTTCTGTAGAAAATGCTCATTTTCGGTAGATTTATTCAAAGAGGTTGGGTATAGATATAAACTATGAGGGAATAGTTTAAGGTAAAAACATCACTTATATAATGATGTATACCACGTTTAGTCTATATCGTGTAAACCAGCACAATTCAAGAACATTATACCCCTTCTAAACCGGCAGTTTAGTATAGAATAACTTAGATATGTTTAGTCAGTTGACTGCTTAATTCAGGATGGAAGTAATGAAGAAAGCTAATTTGGGAGAATTATGCACGGCTTTCACCCTGCATTAACTTGCCACCTGATGTGTATGTTCCGTTTTACTCTATATTTATATTGACCATGTTATTGTTTCTGGCATGGATATTTCTTTCAACGCGAGTTAAAATACACATTTGAACCTTGATACTACTTACAACAGACATGTGATTATTTGTTGCATTTTTCAGCTGCATAAAATTATTCACGATACAAATTAGATGCGTACTATTGGCTATAATCGGGTCGGAATAAATATGCATTCATGTATTTTCGATGTTGTTTTCATGTTCGAACGTACTATTTTATTACTGGGTAATTAACTCACTGCACACGAAAGGTTTTTATGTTATTGTATAGATAAAACCTCGTGAATTACCTCTGTAGATATTCTGTGTTGTTCGCCTCCAATGCTGATTACTAAATGCAACGATATTGAAATTTGTTCAGTGTGAAATGCTTATTCCCTCAGCAGTAATGGAGTTTCCGATGTTTTCAAATCATTATTTGTTATTCGTTGGTAGCAGTTATAGTCTATAAAAGACGCATCTTAAACGAAGTGCGTTTGGAATACGATAAAGAATTGGTCCATGCATGTAAAGCATTTTAGTTGAGTCTGAGTTTGTTTTCAAGCTTTTCAAATCTGACCAATAAAAAACTTGAGAACAAACTCAGACTCAGCCAAAAAGGTTTTATAATCATGGATACAGAACACCAATTCAAAGATTGTTTTCCGGAAGTGTCATGTAACTTACAGTGTAAATAGATGTTAGTCTCGTCACCCAGTAATGCTGCACAGTTCGTATCATTTGAAACTAAAACCGCGCTTGGAAAAGAGTGATGTAATAATCAGCCACCTGGTATATTTACACTCTTTACTATCAGTTTCGTTTCACAGAAGATGTTTATTTAATCGATGTAACATTTCTAATCTTCATGCTATACAATTATATGCACGACAGTGATATTTAACCTAATGAGTGTCTCAATAGTCAAGATATACAAAAAGCATGCATACTAGTTATGCTTAACCTGCTAATGCAATATCATATTTTCATCATTTCAGCTGATTTGCATTTGCTATTTTCCTATTCAAATGTGTTAAGTCTTATATTATTTTTATTGAAATAACATGGGTTAATTAGATTTGAATGTATATTGTATACCACTTCATGTGTGCTCGAGTGGTCAACGCGTTAGACTACAATAGCAGGGATCCCGGGTTCAATGTCCCGCCGGATCAAGTCCACTTGATAAAATCGAGGTCCGATGTATAAGTGCTTTACACTGGGCCTCTAAAAGAACCAGAGAAACTCTATCGATAATAAGTGTAGGGCATTGGACCCGGGTTTCTCTGTACCCATCTCCTCTCAATCAGCCCATGGTTGACAGAAACTGGTGATAATCAACACAACCAACCGACCTTAAAACAAGATTCATCCTTGTAGTCGACAATCGTATGTTTAAGTGGCTGTACATTTGTCTTTATTGATATACGTTAACCCATTTGTACCTAAAAAGGACAAAGACAAACATTGTAGACCAAGATCATAGGGTTGTTGAAGGAGCCTTCAGATAATGGTCTTCATAATATGCTTAATTCATCGATGTCAATGGCTTATGCCAGCAACTGTTATGTTTGCTTTGGTCCCTTTACACGATGTAGATGCGTTTCCGTCAATAATATGGGTATAAATGGGTTATGTTAATTGTTTTACAATGTGCTGGGGACGAGAAGATGATCTATATGATATCTTAATTGAAAACAAGGAAGGTATGTATGCAAAACAGTTGGGGCATTTGCATTACAACATAGTATATTGAATAGCTCCAATTTACCTCCGGCAACTGTTTAACCAGCAACAACCAAGATATAGACTAAGATCAACAGACGAAATTAAATTCTGAAAGGGGGTGATCCCACTTTAACATTCTCAGAAAACAGAACAAAATGGGCTGATCGTTCTATAGCTGCGGTTGGTCCGAAATGGTGGAATAGACTTCCAAAAGACCTGAAGTGCACACAAAGTGAACACCAGTTTAGAGCCAAACCTAAGACTTATCTTTTCAATATGTTCCTCAATTAACACGTCTTGAGAGCTTTGAAACTAGGACTATGTAAAGCGCAAGTGAGAATGCATAATAACTTTGCACTATATAAATGTAATTGTATGGTATTGTATCTATTTTACTGCGAATGGTAATCTGCGATTTCCTGATTGATGCGATGATAACGTATTTGGAGACTAAAATGACGAGTCGACGTTTGTATACGAATTTTCATGGTAGCGAAATATTTAGTGCCCATTTCATACCAGGCATATTTTAAAACTGTCATGTTTGTTCAGGTCGAATCATCGTTAGGAATGCTTTCATGTTTCGGCAAACTAATTAATCCACGGAGGATTTATTCATACCATAATTCTGTTAAAATGTAATTTAAATTATTAGTTCTGCACGTGATATGACTTCGAAACGCCGCCGCACTCATTTAGGTTATGATATGTTTATAGTGCATACTGCTTTCAAAATCATTCATTTATGCAAAACATACAACAGTGAAAAAATCAACACTACTATTTATTTTCACACTCTGACATGTCATGTAATAATAAGTGTTGACGATTCGCAGTACTTTTGTAAATATTCATATGTACAGTGTTATTGTCATTGCGCTTGCCTCTAAACAGACGGCAATCAAAGTAGAAAACGTAAAGCACACACGTACATTGTGAAAACAAAACTGCGTACACCTTAACTAAAAGGTTGTTAAAGAAAAGGCTTATCGGGTTTCACATATATTCCTGCAATCATCTCTTTTGTCATGCTAAACATCTTGTCCATCTTGGATGTTTAAAGCAACATCGCTCATACATACACATTTCAAACACATTTACAGTTGTTACAAATAGATTTCTATGTGACATATACACGTATTGCAAAGAAGACAGAACACCAGCAAACAAAACAAATGTTTGGTTGATATAGTTTCCATTTACAAGAACAACAACAACAAATAGATCGATGTTTTACCATGGATTAAATCGTTTATCATGTCTGGAATTTGGATTTCGTCTTGTATAATTAATATAGAATTGCTGTGAAATTCACATTTTGTGTGGAGTCATTTTCCATTTTGTATGTACTGTTTGTTTCCCCCACCATTTTGCTGTTACATGTACGTGGGGTGTTCGAAAAGTATCCGGAAAAGGTTCCTAACCTATTTATGAAATATAACGATAATATTTTCACAAGTGATATTTTGATATTCTATGCACATATTAAAAGAAAAAAAACTTGATACATATTGCTCAGATGCACAATCCTCGGTCACTACGGTGACGACGAGTAAAGGTTCAGCGGTGCAACGTCATGTAACGTTGAGCATGACAACTTATTCATGAAGGAAATATTCTCCTTTACATGATATATACTTGTATATGTGTTCTGTATTTTGTTTAAATAATTCTGCACATTGTGACAATAACATTCTTCAAAAGGCTGTGTATTATTAAAAACATAGTTGCCTGGAAGGAGTTTCAGCTTACATTGAAAATACATTGATATACATTTCGCTGGAAATAAACGGCTTCTTTGCTGTAGCAGCGCTTATTATTACTGTCATATTGCAAAGCCCGTTTCGTTGAGGGACCGTTTAAAAGTATTGCTGTAAGTGGCAATTACATTGGAATCAACATTTAAATAATGTCTCCCGACATTAGTTGTTTGGCCTATGCAATGCAACAAAGACTAAATATATAACTATAATATTTACTGTACGATTCTTCCATTAGTATGTACATTGTTTCAACCATCATAATTATACTTATACGTCAATGTGCCTGACTAGTTTGTAATATTACCTACTTCACATCCTATTGAATAAGCTTGATTGACTTTGAGTGTGATTAATGTGTGTATTAAGAAATGATATCGTATTTCAGACGTTTGTTTTCACATTGATCACTGAAGTAAATCATTTACTGTTCCCCATGTTTGTCTAGCGTTTAACCGACATATTTCAATACAATACTGTTTTAGGTTCATCAAACTTTGCAATCTAAGGATATTGTTCCCTTATACTGATATTAAAATTAGATATTTTTCTGCTGTCAGTGCAGTTATACGATACGATAACATGGCTTACAAACCAACTAATGTGATAATGATAACCCGTGAGCGTAAGTTACATACTAAATTCTGAAAGGAGGTGATCCCCCGAGAGCACAAATTGCAACACAAAAAGAGAAAATTGCAGACTCGGTTTTATCGAGTCTGTTCATGAACAGTAATTGAAAGTGCAACACTGCTCACGCCCCCTAGCACCGGCTTAAGCGGTATTCAATTGTCAGAACAAGAAGTACTGAAATTCATGATCTCGAAGGATCAGAAGGTATAACAACACTGAGAATGAAGTACGGGGCGACGTTGTACGGCCGCTAAACAAGCACTTAACACCTGCTGTTGTGAAGATTATAAATTCTGAAAGGAGGTGATCCCCCGAGAGCAAAAATTGCAACACAAAAAGAGAAAATTGCAGACTCGGTTTTATCGAGTCTGTTCATGAACAGTAATTGAAAGTGCAACACTGCTCACGCCCCCTAGCACCGGCTTAAGCGGTATTCAATTTTCAGAACAAGAAGTACTGAAATTCATAATCTCGAAGGATCAGAAGGTAAAACAACACTGAGAATGAAGTACGGGGCGACGTTTTACGGCCGCCACACAAGCACTAACACCTGCTGTTGTGAAGATTATAAATTCTGAAAGGAGGTGATGTCGTACATACTGGCAGTTGCAAACAATGTGAACTCGCATCAGATGAATCTGACAGAAACACTCTGACCAGGGTAGGCATTTTTAGTCATTTAACATAATCTACCAAATTCAATAAACCTTTCATACTCAGGGACACTAGTAACACTGATGGGCTATTCTACTACGCTATTTCAGCGTTGGAATGGTTAAATCCATCGTAAGAATCGAAGGTGTGGAGTATTAATTAACTTTCTTATTGAAAAGTACAAACTGGTTTGATACTCTAATACGCAACACATGCATATTAATAGAGGTATAATTATGTTTGAATTTAACGAGAAACTTACGACGGAATGGTCTTTATTTGCTGTTATAGTCAATGTAAATATTTACAAGCATAATTTGTTCATACGATATGAATAGATGGTGGATTTAAACTGTGAACATACAATATGATCGTTCCCACATCCAAACAATACAGTGGCATTCATATAAATGTATGTTAATCAACGCTTTGAACAGAGGAAGCATATATTTGCAGTATATTAATTAGTGTATACGAAACATTCGAAGTACATACTCGTATCATCGAGCCTGTACATGAGGTCGGAAACATTAACTTAATCCTAAAATTGCCAGAGGAAACCAGATTGGATCGTTTGCGAATATTGTTGCTGAAAGGTATATCTTTGTGTACGACAGAACATCCTTCGATGGATAATTATGTGAATGGATATTGCCAGGCATAATGGAAATACCACATTCATTTTGTAAAACATGCTTTCATAAATATATTTCAATGAACACTGTCACGGTGCATACTATTATCAGATGGATCATTAATGTTGATAAATACGCATATGCGCTAATCTAAGTTTAGAGTATACAACACTTAGATACATAGACTTTAACCTGCTGAACAAATTATTTGACACAGTTTTAACGAACTACATTTTCAGAAATTGAAACAGTAATCAGTTTGTATACCAAATTGCAATTAAGGTATCTAACGGCATGGTCATTATGAAATGCCAAGTTATTCGGCGTCTCATCAGGATCCAAACTGTTTGCATACATTATCCAGGATCCCCTGACATCATGCCCAAGACTAAAGGTTATATATTGCATACGGGCATCTACCCCAACCTGATATATATGGGACTAGAGTCACACGATACTTTATTACTGCATGAACTGTGTGTTGCTCAAACTGTATGAGTATGGAGCATGCCAATCATTTACAGATCGATCAGCGCCAAGCTTTAATGGAACCAGTTTAAGCGCTAAACATGTTCTTTATACTGTGATCGCTTCGTTTGAATACTGTAACAAATCTGAATACAGCGTGTTGTGATTAATGTTTTCATGGCAGCGTTTCTATACAGACATGTAAAACCTAATCAAAGGTCCTAGTTTCTGGAACAAGCTTGAGTTTAAGCTCAGTACAATGTTTAACTTGTTTGCATGTACAAAACCTGCAACATTTTAACAATCCCCAATGTGCATGATGTTTTCGATCCATATCCACGTATTCCTTATGGTGATATACGTTAATTGTACAAACAGAAAAGAGAGTTTTAAACCAAAAACCGTACTTAGCCAATACTAAATAAATATATTTGAGCAGATTCAAGTACTTTAGCAAGACATTCTTATATTTGAAATGAAATGTACTAGGTGTATCGATGTCTAGCAATGGCATACTTATGAAATAATGGTTCAGTTGAGACATTATTCGAACGTGTTAGTGGAACCGTAGCAAGGTCAAGGTTGCCTTAGTTTGCACCATGAGGTGTAGTGCACATACGTTTCATTAATGTTTCCGTTATTAATAATCATTATAACTCATGGAGTAAAGAGATGAACCATTTATTTGAAAATGTTCATTTAACTAAATTAAAGCTATATGCATTACCGTAATGTAGGTGTATCTTATTATCATATGGACATGATATTGTTTAATTCATTGCTATACACAAACTAGTACATGTTGTCAGGTAACGTAGATATTCGTTTTGGATTATGAACTACATTGTAGGTTTCCCTTCGTATTAATGGAAAAGTAGTAAAGTCAAGCAGGCAAAGCCACATGCAAGACGCAACCACCACCAAAACACCGATAGACAGCATGACACACAGACACACACAACCACACACCCAAACGCACACACACACACACACGAAATGAACACAGAAAACACCAAAAGACACACAAGAACCAGGGACAAACGTTCCACAACATGAACAAACCACAAGCTAAACTGATCTACCTCTGGCATGATCTATATTCTTGATAGTCATAATCGAGTATGACTATAATATTCCCTTATATGTTTTCCTCTCAAGCAGAAAGCGCATACAAATGATGGGTTGCTGATATTCATAAATCTGAGCTCATCACATGTCCTTATATCCTGCCGAAAAGCACGCCACTTTGTGAACGCGATAGCTACTTTGAAATTAAAGCAACTGCAATATGTTAACAGTCTAAATATACATTACGTGTGACCATTCAGCAATTATTTCTACATGCATTTTAGACAATAATTTTAGCGACATAGTTTCAATTCATATATGCGTGCTATAGATAAATATGTGCAATGGTTTAAATATGTTCCCGTTTATGTGTTCCCTTGTCAACGTTACGCCATGGTATTTCCATTGTGGTCGGCCTAATTTTCTTCATGGCATTCACATATACACCAGAGACAAGGAAACGCATCGAATATCTGAAAACTCTCATTAGAAATAAACTGATTATCGTTAATGGTGACAGAAGGAACAAAGCCGTTGGATATGCTCATTTATAGCAGGTTGTGCAGTATAATTATGATGTTCTCTTTGGATTATTTGTCTGTTATTATAATGGTATTATTTGCTGACAAATTAATTCCATATATATTTGTATGTAAATGTCACTTTGTAGTAACATAATGGTCGGTTCTAGTAACGGTGACATGCCTCTTATATGCCAGTTTTAATTTTAAATATTTGTTTGTGTTACTGTCACTATAATAAGCAATATTATTCGCCAATATTTAAATAACACTCATGAACAATCCTAACATAAACGTTATAGTATACAGCTTAACAACCCGATGCTACCTAGATGTTGTTTTCCCCTCCACAGAAATAAGCGAGGCCGTGGCATTTATTTAAAATCAGAACTTTGTATGTACAAATACAACACATATATACGTACTTATATATTCTAAAAATATATTGGAAACTTGAAATGGAATTTTAAAACGTATCGATACATCGATACTATTTTTACATTTTTTTTACATTTCACTATTTTCTTAAAGAAAGCCGTTCTCCACATTGAACAACGGTAGAGCTATAATAATTAACAATACGAATTTAAAACAGTTAAATCAAGATGTATGCAGCAATTGTTTGCATGCATTGAAAACTGTCACATGTCATTGTCTTTGATAATGTTGATAACACCTAAAACGTTGAAATCGTATTTACTTGGCCCATTTAACTGATAGCAATCTATTATCATGATTATTGAACCTTAAATTAAATTTATAATCTGTAATCATGGTGCTGATGGAACACCTCCAGAATATAAACGGATAAAGATAAACTGAAGATAACTAACCAATACTTAAATTGAAACGATGCATATATAGTCAACGTAATAACCGTTTGACAGCCGTACCAATTCGTGTTCTCACCGAATATCGCATTTTATGTTCTCCTATGTATCAGTAATTACATAACATCGTAGACACAAATTGTCTTGACTGCTGAATCTGTCACTATTTACCGACAGTATATTAGAACGTATAGTTTCTTTCTTAGCAATATGTGTGTCACTAAGACCCAACATAGGTCAAAGTTGAATAACCTTGTGTTTGTTATGTACATATATGATGGAACATTTCACTTTAGATAGAACCGTGGAACTCTTTGTTAGCAGAAACGTGTCGAAACAGACTTGGACCACCCTCTAAAGTTCTAAATTAACTTTCAACAAACATGAGAGTAAATTCCTATATCAGAAACGTCTTAACCCATTGGATTCCTCCATGCTTATATATTGGATTAGTCTATCTTTTATCTAAGGGGTGTCTGTCTAAAGTTTCATTTTTGTTTTGTTTGATATTGAATTTCCTATCAGCATACGGTGTAGACTCTGATCAGACGCCGCATTATGCGGCGTCTGATCAGAGTCTACACTCTTTGCATACGTCCCATATATGGGATCGTGGGATCAAATGGGTTAATGTGTAGACACGTCTTTCAACTATTTCAATTTTGTTTATGAGAGATTAAGATACATCGGAATCTAATTGGTGGAACTATTAATCCATAATTGTGTGTTTTGTAAACTGTTGCAATCTGATGTTAAGTGGCAATGAATCAATAACATGTTGTTTGCACTTTGTCACATACTGTGGAATCGTTTGTACACATTCCAGACATCCGTTCGTTAAGTTTGATAATTAATAAACTACGCTTACTGCGGCGTCTGATCAGAGTCTATACTGTTTGTTGATAGGAAATTTAATACAAAACAAATTTGAAAATTTAGACCAGACATCCCTTAGATAAAAATGGACTAATCCAATATATAAGCATGGAAGAATCTACTGGGAGCAAATGGGTTAATAATTAGCCTGATACGGGCGGATGTGTGATTACCTATGCTAACACTTAGTATAGGTAACTTAGTCCCTCGGCATCTCATCGGGATCCAAACTGCTGGACACACTGATTGTATTTTAGTATCCAAACTGATTATAGCTTGACTTTTGAAATATTGTGGGGTGTGAACGTGTGTAACAATGGACTAGAAGTCAGGCAGGGAATTTGGAAATGACACTCGAGAGTGCACAGCTACACCAGACGCACACAAATGCGTGCTCGTATACGACCCTCATAGAACTGTTACTTGTCTGCTCTCGCCGAAATAATTTAGATCACTGCTATACTGAAAGGTCACGTAGTGACAGTGGATGCAGAAGTAACGATTCACAGCAAACATGCACATTAAAACGTTCCTTGCATGGCCAACACCAACAAGATATTAGCTGTGCCAAAACGAATCAAACTAATTTGCACAGCATACTACAGTGCTCCCTCTCTACAACGACACCATTTGGGATACGAATATTGTATGTGTTGTTCAGAGGGAGTTGTTATAGGGAGGGAAAATCAAACACAATTAGCTTGTTTGCAGATCCCCAGATAAGGTGTATTTCGAGAACTAAAACCGTTATGCCTCAGTCAAACCCTATGTTGTGACCACTCTTTAGAATCGTCACAAAGTGACGATTCTAAAGAGTGGTCACAACATAGGGTTTGATGGAGGGATACAGAAAATACGATGGAAAAAGTTGTGTCTGGAGCCTTGTTGTTTCGGAAACAGTGACATGCGTTGTTGTAAGGAGGGAATCGTTATTGAGAGGGTCGTTGTAGGGAGGGAGCACTGTAACGACATCACAAACATTAACTTGATTAACAATTAAGTAACGTCCGTGATATTCTATAACACGAATATTTCTATTTGAATTTTCATTTATTTAATCTAGGGCAAAACACAAGCTAACGTAAATGCTTATGTCTTGGATAACTTGACTACAGCTATCACTTGACTACACCATCAATCGGATCATATTCCTTTATTAACCCTTCGCTTGCTATTCACGTCAATATACCTACATGTACCTGTAAATAGTGAAGACCCAGATGAGACAGCTCCTGCAGGAACTGTCTCATCAGGGTCTGCTCTATTTACAAGTTGATTGTGCAAGCAGTGATTGCACAGCGAAATACTTGTACACGGTGCAGATATATGTACTTATACAACAGGACATGGGTAAAGAAGGAGAAATGTATTTTAAAATTCAGCAAGCGAAGGGTTACTAGTGCAAAGCATGTGTTGTTGAAGTCTGTAAAACTGTTTTCAAATAAGTATAATGGTGCTAGTATCGTGCTTTTCACATACTTTAACGTTTTCCTTATTGAATGCTACATGGGCCGTCTGGTCTGGGTCTACTCTGGTTAGAAAGGCATGAAAAGATGTTTGTATGACTTAAGGGTTAATTAACCTCTTCTGACCTCTCCTGCAATGGCCAGGTCATGAATGCCCTAGTTTGCGACTGAATAAACACTGGCGTCAGTTTTAGTAAATCGATGTTTTAAAACGTATAGTTTGAATATGAGATCATACTCAAGCATGTGTTTGATTCTTGAAAATGAGCTCAGATTCAGATGTGTTATGACCTCGGACCAAGATGTTAAATGAATGGAGAACAATAAAACTGATATTAGTTACTGTGCATATTGTTCTATTCGAAAACTAATATCATTATATACTAAACAAAATCCATATGCTCGCATCACGCGTGTGGTTATAGTGTATGACTTGGCTATGAACAAATAAGACATGAACTGTACATATTTTGCAATAAGGTATCGTCTTTCAGAATTCCAACTCAAGACAACATTCACCGTCTGTTCAATTATGTATCAATGTCATGTTAATTTATTTCTGGAGACTAAAGCACAAAATATAATGCAACACTACTTTAAAGACTTTGAAATGCAAAGGCTATACGTATTGTGTTAATCATACTCTCACTATTCACGACGACTTGTATCGCATTCGCAAACAGTTTGGATCCAGATGATCCGACTATGGTTCTAACCTGACTGGCAATAATTTATGTAACCCTTTCCCCCATATAAACGTGTTTTCACGCATCTGCAAACAAAGTAGACCCAGATAAGACGGCTCCTATAGGAGTCGACTGATAATGGTCTGCTCTGTTTGCTAAAGCAATTTGATAGATCTGATTTTCTTTACAGTCTAAAATGGCTACAATATTCCACCTTCCATATGTCATTATAACTAAATTGTCCATGAATATTCAGTAGGTATTGGAATTTGTAATACATACAGAGCAGGGAAACGGTTAACAGGGAAATGGTTAAAGCTTTATTGAATCGGAGGTAGTCAAGAATAAACCGGATCAAAAGTTGAGCAGACTATTGATTTCACCGGAGAAATAGTTAAGACTGCTGAGAGTCGTTCAATGATACGGTTACAACTCAACTAATAGCTTGCTTTTGAGTTTGGTCCGATTATCTTGGTACGTTACAGATATGAATGAAAGGAGAACATTGCCAATATTTACAAATGCAGAGACATAGTGTAATCAATCACATGTCCAATTAAATACGGACATCGAATTCCAAGCTCGTTTATCAATTTCATTGGGATACTTTCTTGACATTGAATTAAGTAATTTGAATTGTATAACCTAAATTGATTATTGATGTTATATTTGAGAATAAGATAATACATACATCTTAAAGCAACCCTGTATACTGTGTGTATTTGAGGTGTAATATTTCATGCACGTAACAGAAGTTCTTGATTTCACATTGAACCTATAGACTACAAAACCAACTGTTAATCTAGTTGCATATTATTGCTTTATAAACAATATCATGACTCCTTTAACCCATTACCTCATACGCTATTTTAGATACAACCTCTCTGAATAAATCTACCGAAAAGGAGCATTAACGAGAGAAAAGGAAACTTTTGGAATTTTGTAGTTTGAAATCATTGTGATAAATAGAGCATTTGCTCCTATAGGAGCAAATGCTCTATTTCCCACAATGGTTTCACAAAGTGACTTTTACAGAGTCGTCAAAATCGTGAATATGAGGGAATGGGTTAAACCAGATGGTCGTTTATTCTAAACGGATTATAATCATAATCAAACACAATATGAATGACAATAAGATCTCCTCTAACCGCAATTATTAACACATTTCAATGTTTCATGCACAAGATATCACCCAGGTAGAACCATCGATCTATCGACGGCCAAGTATAGGACTTTTTTACATGATAAAATCCAAATGCACAGGCCAGTTGTCAATACTTTATGAATTATAACTCTATAGCTGATGCAATATGATCCCCTCCTTGCTTGTACAATCACGGGAAAGACATAATACTCTATGCAGGCGTCCTCTTTAACCCACTCACAGGGACGGGGAAACCGGTAGTTTGTATTTTGTTATTTCTTTTTCCGGCCTCTGGGTGGTCATCGAGTACATTTTTTTCAATGTTCTTTTTTATACATTTAGCATATGGCGTGTGGAGTGTTGCAATATTGTATAAACTTAAGAAACTTCAATAAAAAATATTCATTCAATAATTTTAAATATTTGTTCAATAAAAAAATATTTATTCAATCTCAGAAAAAAGTATTTGTTCTAAAAAATAATTATGTCCTTGAAATATATTTATGTGGAAAACAAAATAATAAAGAAAATGATAAAATATTTATTTGGACTAAAATATATTTGTGCGGTAAAAACATTATTTATATGGAGCAATTAGAATTGTGGGATAGCAGAATTGATCTTGTAACAACGCATCCCATTGGCTCGTACATTCCAATATGGAAACTCACAGTGTCAAGGAAGATATATTTTAATGAGTATAACGTGTTGTTTTAAAGTGATTAGAGTAAACAGAAGAATTAAAATGTGATTTATGTACTGAAATATATCCTTGTAGTGTATAGCGCGGAAATACGAGGCGCCGATATACAAGCCAATGAAATCTGTGTTATTCCATAATTATAATTATAGTCCATATAAGAAATATTTATGTTTTTTGTTTTATATATTTTAAGAAAATGAGTATTTTCTAGAACAGATTTTTTTCTGAAATTGACTATATATCATTTATTGAATAAATATATTTTTATTGAACACATATTTAAAATTATTGAATGAATATGTTTTACTGAACAAATATTTTCTTTATATATACAATATTGCAACACTCTACACGCCATATAAGCATCTCATTGTATTTATGTTATCCTATGTTTTTAAATGTCGGTGTAGAAATAATTTGCGCGTATTACGTAACTCAATTTTGTGACGTCAGCTTTTTTTTTTAGAGTTTATTGGAATATTTTTGAGTTTTCATATTTTTTTGTAGAGTTGTCTGGAAGAGAAATTGTACTTTACATTTTGGCCTGGGTGAAAGTGAGATAAGCGTGAAGTTGGGTACCCACAAATCTGGTTTAAGCCACAAATGGCCTATTTCGGTACTCTTGCTTTCGCCCTATGGTCTAATTTTAGTTTGTTTATATGTGCGTTTCGTCCCTTTTTGTCTTTTGTTTCGTTTTCATGATTGATGATGTGTTTGTGTCGTGCCATTTTGTGTGTGGCTTTCCCGGTATGACTTTATTCCACTGTATGTGGTACAAAGAGACATGTGACTAATTCGGAGCCGTCCTGATACTACTATTTGTTTTACTGTTTTGCAGTTTTGTCCTAACTGGAATCCATTACTAAATATATCTGGTGCAACTAAGCTATGTATGAGGAACACACAGACACTGAGCTGTTGTTCAATACAGAAACACACGTAAATATATACTTCTGAAACGTCACATCACGGGATCTAGGGCAAACTTGCAGTTCTGAAAAGAACGTTTCATGATAGATATAACGTATCACAGAATCTGTGAAAACACATGGGTATTTCTTATTTATTTCGTAAGTCGCTAAGTTGAACACGCATTGGTAACGACACTCACTTGTTAAGTAAATTTCGTTCGAGACACCGAAACAGTCAAAATGTTCTATATAGATTGGATTATATATAAATTGACAGATACCCGAACTATTCCGAAGTGGATTGCTTTCGTAAATAGATATTACAATTGTTAAATGTATGTACAAAACACTCCCAATTACAATGGATGCAGAACCCGGGTCAATTGGTCAACCCTTTCACCGCCAACATCGCAAAACTTCGCCTGTACAAATAGTGCAATCTCAGATCAGACGACTTGAAAAGGCGGCGTCTGATCAGGGACTTCACTTTTTGTCTCAAACCCTATTTCTATATATGTGCTTTATTCCTTTGAAAATTGCATTTATTTATATAATGTCCTTAATTTACCAAATGATTTAACAAAAGTGATTTGCAAACAACAATTAGAAATTTGGCACCGAAAGGGTTAATTTGAACGGTTATAGTTACCATTTGACATACTTCATTCTCAGTGTTGTTATATTTTCTGATCCTTCGGGATAATTAGTTTTGATGGTATAAGTTTTAAAATTAGATAATACTTAAGCCGGTGCCATGGGGCGTGAGTAGTATTGCACATTTAATTACTACTCATAGACAGACTCAATAAAACCGAGTCTGCAATTTTCTCTTTTGGCATTGCTACTTTTTGCTTTCGAAGGATCACCCACTTTCAGAATGTATGACTGTACAATTCCTTCAGTATGAATATGTAACATCTGAGTGTATCCAAAATCAGTATGATTGTAATACAATGCAGTAGAGGTCACAGGTCTAACTTATTCAAGTCCATCATTTTAGAATATATAAAATGTGTCTCATAAAATGCAGACAAATAGGTTTTTGAAACATTCTTAAATTTAAATTGGATTTATTAGATGGTAGACACAATTGATTTGCACACAGATAGGCTGATATAATTTACGCAGATTCGTTTGCGTGGGCTCAACTTGCATCAACAAGCATGGGCTAATTCCATTTTAATTAAAATCAGCAAGTGCAAATAATGGTGTAGAGAAAATGTTGATAAGTATATTGTTTTATTTTATGATAAAGGTGCATTCATAATTAAAGTAATTAGTCTGCTGTCGTATACATAGTCATAAAACATCGAGTGCAAAACTTAATTCGAGGACAATTATTTAAGAATACACCAATGCACAAATTGCTGTCTAGGTAATTACTCGCAACAGTAAATGAACAACAGAATGAAGAAAACCTGAAGAAATTAATCTGTTTGATCTGACTTCCCTTTTAAGCACGCACTTATTTCTTTTGCAGAAAAGCTTATTAGAGTCTATTAAATGTTTAATAGGTGGGATAGTAACACCTGGACAGTATCATGTTATCGAATATATATTAGCTGTTTAACACAGCTTGTAAGACCAGAAACTTAATAATTGATTTATCATAGTGAGGTAGGCACGAATGCCGTGAAACGCCTCTATTGTTTTGAACGCATGTTGTAATTACATAAAGCATACGTATTGTATTTATCTTTAATTAACTAATAGTATTATGCATTGTAATTGTAATAATCATATTAATTTTGCAAGTATAAATTGTAGTGAATCGGGCAGTATAGATATAGATTATATATATTAGGGAGACGTATTCCATTGGATAGGATTTAACATCACCACAAGTAAGAAAGAGTTTTAAAGTTAAAGTTACTATGCCAATATTTAACTAAACGCTTCACTGCAAACATGAGTATGTTTTGCGTCTAGCCGTAGGTCGGTGACTCAACTCGGATGTTCTTTTATTCACGAAGCAATGTCCAAACACAGACAAAAAAACTGCTGGGGTATTCATCTACTTGTAATTAGCTGGACGTCGCGATAAAATAATCGTATTCACAGTAAATCCGGTAGTTTTGGATAATCATCATCTTAGAAAAAGCATGCACTACATATTTTGGATATGTTTCCTTTGAGTATTTCGTAAAATCAGCTGACAGACTATGATAAACAGCAACACGTCGATAGACAGGTCACTGCTTAACCCATTCCCTCATTTTGACGACTCTGTAAAAGTCACTTTGTGAAACTATTGTGATAAATAGAGCATTTGCTCCTATAGGAGCAAATGCTCTATTTATCACAATGGTTTCAAACTACATTTTTTTCTTTTCCTCCAGTTAATGCTCCTTTTCGATAGATTTATTCAAAGTGGTTATATCTAAACATAGCATATGAGATAATGGGTTAATGCAGAATGGAATTCATGCGGAAAGCTCCTAGAGGAGTTTTCTGCACGACTTTCACCCAACATTAAAATGCAAGCTATCTTAAAGACCGATAATGTTACTTGTTTTAGTGTTAGAACCTTAGGGTTTACTGTATTTTGAAATATAATGTACTTCAATCTATAATAAAGCAAATCAGAGGAAACTTTGATTTATTTATAGGGAGCGAGAACGATTATTTTATTGACAGCATAATTAAATGGTAAAGCAATGAGTTTCAGGATGCATTTAACGTACCTTTAAGGAATATATTGCATTGTATTAGCTTGCATACGCTTCCCGCTTTGAAGCTGAACAGCGTTTTTGGGAATGATGAATGTGATAAGACTAATAAATTATTTATTTGTCAATTACTTAAAACACATTTTCTCAGCATTGACGGTATTATCAATTTGACAACAATAATATATGTCGTTTTCTTTCGCTTACAATTGAAGACATTTTTTGTCACACATGTATTAATATTTACAGATAAACAAAAGTACATCGTTGATACAAAAAGTCATAATATACCTATGCAAAAAACAGTGTGTCGTTCGATTCAGTCTGTTTATCACATTCTCTCTGCAAACAATCACCTGTTGAAACCATTGTGAGAAATAGAGCATTTGCTCCTAAAGGAGCAAATGCTCTATTAATCACAATTGAAACGATTGTGAGAAATAGAGCATTTACTCCTAAAGGAGCAAATGCTCTATTTATCACAATGGTTTTAAATTACAAAATTTTGAAATGTTCCTTTTCTCTAGTTAATGCTCGTGTTTTGTAGATTTAATCACAGAGGTTGGATCTAAAAAAGCCTATGAGGTAATGGGTTAAAACGGAAAAACCAAAATACCTTATTTGCAGTTCTCATTCTTCCGACTGTTCTCGCTTTCTTACTATTCTTTTAATTTTAATTCTCAAACCTTTATGTTTTGTATATAATATAGGCTTTTAGCTTTCGTTGTAATTCTATAGTGTAATTCTGTGGTTATGATGTGCAATGATCACTTATCCAAATAATATATGTTTAAACTAATCTAAGGGAATATATTATGAACACAATAAGACGAGAAATACATAACTATTACTTCAAGTGATCATGTTGGTGACACCTTAATCAATCTATATAAACAGTACGTAAAATTGGATTTTGGTGACCACCGCTGTATTTGGCATCGCATCGCATCGCGGTTGTTGTAAATTAATCGGAGAGGGAATACGTTTGTTTACCCGGTTTGTCTTTAAGAGTGGGGTGGAATAAGTGTGAGAATTGGCGCCCCTAAACCCCCAGTGAGACATATCACCGACTATTCCAAGAGAGCACTTGTATCGCCTCCGCAATTTGTGTCTGTTATGTCTGTGTACTTATTATTTTGTCTTTTGATAGGCATATTATACATTTACATTTCCGTGTTGTCATGGTACTCTGCGGGCGACTGTGTGTTTTAATGGTGTTTCTTGCATGACTCATACATTTACTTATTTAGGTATTTTTTCATACACATTATGCTGAGCAACTGTCATACACGAATTCTATTTCCTCGCCCATGTGTTATTATTTCAATCGGGATATCGTTGTGAAGGTGTGATACCTGATAGGGGGAATAGTTGAATCAAATCTAACGGAACCAGGTTGAAGTCTGCTATCTATAATGAATGGGTATGTAATACAACTCTATAGAAAATGCAAGTACCACACAGCAACCTGGTACAGTAACGTTTCTGTAATACGACCACTTGAAATATGTATGATTCTGGATCTTAAAAACAGATGTTAAATTAATGTAGAGCAATAACCATACAGAAAGTTCATACAGGAGCCTTCTGCGTGACCTTTGCTCTGCATTAAGCAGTCACCTGGTTTTAAAGATGCGTATGTTAATGAATTATTATTACTGTATAACATTGTGTTACTCTAAGTAGGTATGCTCTCCTGCCATTGGGTCTTGCTACCTCTTACAAGCTAATTTCATTGATCACAACTGTTGTTGGGCTGAACAGTTGGGTAGATATAATGTACAAGTATACCTTCGACTTAATTAACTCTGTATTTTACTGCAGTGTGAAACTATATTACCTACAACAGCAGGAGTTATGTGCGTATGTGTCGGCCGTAAAGGTCGACCCGTACTTTATTCTCAAGGCTGTTATATTTCCTGGTCCTTCGAGGTCATTAGTTCTGAAAATTGAATACTGCTTAAGCCGGTGCTAGGGGGCATGAGTAGTGTTGCACCTTTAATTACAGCTCATGAACAGACTCAATAAAACCGAGTCTGCACTTTTCACTTTTGGCATTGCTACTTTTGCTTTTGAAGGATCTCCCACTTTCCGAATATATAAGTAAGCGAAACCACCTGGCGGTAGTTTAATACACTACATTGTCATTTTTTAATTGGCATTACATGACTTACTTGCTTGTGTGTTTGTTTGTGTTTTCTGTGTTCATCTCGTGTGTGCAGTGTATTTGGACGTGTGGTTGGGTGAGCGTGTGTGTGTGACATGCAGTCTATCGATGTTTTGGTGGTGGTTGCGTCTTGTACAATGTATGTGGTTTTGCCTGCTTGACTTTACTACCTTTTCATTTACTTAGTTTGGCACTGCAGTAAAAGAAACAGTAGTACGGTCAAACAGGAAAAGACAGACACAAAACGCAACCACCACCAGAACACCGATAGAAAGCTAATAACACACATGCACAACCAACCACAAACACACACAACCGCAAACACAATCACACGAGACGAAACTTTTAAACATGAAAAAACGCACACAGGTACAAAGAGAGAAGGGCACAAAACACATATAAAAGCAAGGGTTACAAAGAGGGTACCGCCTTAGAACGGTCAGTGGCAAAACCACCACTGGGGGTTTAAACCTGTTCACGGATATCCTAACCCCACACATATCTCAAAGCCACCCTAGCTTAACAGTGTAAATAAAGGTATCCCCACAACATAGAAGACGGTAAACACATAACTTCGTAATACACTTTGCCACGAATGGATAGTGCATGATTACATGATAGTGTGATGTTATGTTTTAGGCTGAGGTAGTGGATGACTTTGGGATATAATTCCAAAGATTAAAAAAATACAAACCATTGTAGTTATATGTTGATCAAACTCCGACCCCTACACACTAATGCACACACAGACACATACACACATGCACACGCGCAAACATACGCAAACGCACGCACGCACGCACGCACGGTACGTACTAATGCATGCAGAGTCCGTTGTCGTTATTTTTGTTTAGACTGTTAAAACAAGCAGGCTTGCATAAACCGTGCGATTGTCGCTCACGCGCTGTTGTTAGCCGGTTTTAATTATACCTTTGCGTGCCCTAATCTAAACAGTAGACGCGAGAACTACAGCGTTTTAACAGTGCCCGGTAACAGCGCAAATCGAATGAACCGTCAAAGGAATATCGTATAATTAGTGTTGTATTTTTATCAATTCAATGAACACGGGAAAGCAGAAACAAAGGTTTTATGCAAGAATAGCGATAATATGTGTTTGTTTCGGGCAATAACATCTGCAGTGTCCTTGGGACAGTTGTTTCTCTCGACCTGCGGGCTCGGGACAACAACAGTCCCTCGGGACACTGCCGATATTATTGCCCGAAAAGAAACTTGTATTAACCCTCTAATTGGTTACGGCCACATAATGATAAACATTCCTCATGTTGGTGAAACATCTTTGTATTTTGTGAAATTGTAGCATGCTATGAGAACGTGCCTAGTTACCTTTGCAAACGCTTTTGATTCGATGGGGTTCTGAATAACCCGACGTCTCAGTTTGGTGTTTGTATTACACTTATGAATAGAAACGGCACACCGTTCAAAACATAACGTAAAGTATCGTTTAAACAAGCAGCCATGTACTAAAATTCAGTGTGTGTAAAATCAAACGCTTCCTTGTCCGTTAACGAGTATTTTTCCCATTCGTTTGCTGCGACAAGGGAGCTACTGGTACCATCTTTTAACATTTTTGGTCTGTCGCGGCCGGGGATCGAACCCACGACCTTCCGTACCGCAGGCGGATGCTCTACCATTGAGCCACGCGGTCGGTCACATTTGTTTGAAATTAGCAACAAGTGCAAATACAGTAGAATATCGTTATCTCGAATTTCGGAATAACTCGATCTAAAAGTTTGTTTATTCAAAATTACCAATACTGAACTGCTCTAAAATGTATCACTACGCAGGCCTGTCTAGAAATACAGGTGCTAGCTTAATGCAGTTTAACCCTGCATTAAACTGAGAGCGTGTGCAATTGTCTAGATTAGAATTCCTTTTTCTGGAAATAATTTGTATCGTCCCTTTGTGTTTGAGATATCGAAGTTCAACTGCATATGATTGAAACATAGTTAAACACCTAGTTTGGTATGTTTGCACGGAGATGTTAATGTTCACATTTCCCAACGAGTTATTGTAAGTTGTCCATAGTATGATCACAACTACATGGAATGTTCACTACGATACTGTTTAATAGTTGGACAGTCTTACATCGCTGTATATAAGATTACATCAATGAGTTTGTATCGCTGGTGCTATGCAAATCTAATCCTCGACGTTTTGTGTGTTCCTGATATATTACCTATACAAACATATTATATCCAGACCAGGTCCCATAAATGTTTGGCCTGATCTGAGATTGAAACCATTTGTCACTCAAGCTCAACGTCTAACACCAATAATGCGAGAAAGAATATTAATAGGTTATGCAAATGACAATTGAGCAGCAGACCAAAATTGAACAGACAAACAAACTTATCATGCAAAAAGTAAAACATAACCGAAGATATGCATATTATGTATATATTAGTACCGCATTTACGCAAACGTTACACAGCTAAAGCAACAATATGTTTAATAAGCATGGATGTTTTTAAAAGAAGATCGTCGCTTAAAAGCATGGCGGAAGAAATGCAGAAAGATCCTGCAGAAAATTTCTACATATGCATACAATTCGTCTGACAAGCCACCACCCGCATTTACGACACACAATTATACCTACTGTATTTAAAATAATCACTTTCCAGTGCTGGAACTGTTCATGGTCAGAATCAAACATGTATCCACTTTCTTCTTAAGTTAAAATGAAACGGCATTGATACTGTGATGGTGGCAAATCTTGGCATACTAAATATGTTAGGCATACAGAATCACAAACAAGAACATAAACAAGTAATGACGTCATTTATTCTAATCATTGTGAATGAAAAAGTAGTAAAGTCAAACAGGAAAAGCCATCCATGAAACGCCACCAATAGAAAGCAATTAATACACACACTTATACACACAGAGGAGATGGACATTTTAAACACGAACAAACGCACACGTACAAAGACACCATACTAACATAAACGCAAGGGCGAACACATACAAGCTCGCACACGCAAGAGACTTAAAACCACAAACCCGAATAAACACACAAGTACAAAGACACACAGACATCAGATAACCAAAAGCAAGTGTAACGCGTTTGACTATCAGTCCGCAGGTCCGGGGTTCAAATCCCGGTCTCTCCCGGAAATTTCAGAGACGCTTTTCCGTGTCTCCCACCTGCACATCCTCTCCACCCAGGGGGTAAAATGAGTACCTGTGAGGGTTATTCGCCGGTACTGCGGCTGCATGATTGCGACATATGTTAGCAGTGCTCAATATTGTTGGCCAATGACTCAATGACCAGGGGAGTAAATGTACAGTCGGCTGAGCGGTCATTCGGACTGAAAGTAGACTATAACTAGGTACTTTACTTTTTTACAAAGAGAGTACCGCCTTGGAACGGTCAGTGGCAAATCCGCCACTGGGGGTTTAAACCGGTTTACGGACGTCCTAACCTCACACTTATCACAAAGCCACACTAGATAAACAAACAGTGTAAATAAAGGTATCCCCGCCGGACTTCCCCACAACATATAAGACGGTTATCACGGTACAAAATGTAAAACATAGCATAACAACTGTGATGGTCCGTCGAATATGTAATCAACGACTTTGCTGAAGACAGAGCAACTGCAGGGAAGCCGTCTAGGGCACGACAGATAAAGGCAAGGGTGATATTGCTTTACTTTCTATATCGTATAACCATTATTGTTTTGATGTGTAGAAATGAGTTACGTCGTATCATTGCAGTTATCCCTGCGACAAAACAATTATAAACGCATTGTATTCTATTTGACTCAAGTTAATTGTAAAAGCATTTCAACCATTCACAGAGTACGAATCCATTAACCCTTTCACTGCCAGTGTCGCAAACATGCACCACGACAAATAGTGCAGTCCCAGATCAGACGCCGCCTTTTTAAGGCGGCGTCTGTCTGATCAGGGACTTCACTTTTTGCATCAACTCTAGTTCTATATATGTGCTTTATTCCTTTGAAATTTGCATTCATTTATCTTATTTCCTTATTTTACCGAATGAATGAACAAAATCGGATTGCAGACGACAATTAGAAATGTTTCGCCGAAAGGGTTAAGTAATTTCATTTAGTCTATTTTGAAACTGATTATAAACCTGTATGTAAAATATTGACGGTGTACCGAATGACCTGTCATGTATATGACCTTGTAAATGATTGTCATTTAAACAGTACCTAATGTATTCAGATTATTAGGTCGCTTGATAAGATGAGGATGTAAATTATGGTGGCATATTCTAGCAACCATTTTAGCGACTTAGGATTCACAAGACGTTAAACGCCTATATGTCACGATATTATATAGCATGCTAAGAGTCCGAATGCTTCTTAACTCCTTCACATGCAACCGCGTAAAACGCACAATATTACAAAGACGGATTTCTAACATGAACGTTGTCTAGTTAGCCTTATTTTAAATTGGTACATTTTGAATTAGAAGCTATCCAACTAGAACTGCTTCTCGATATACTTTATTACAGTTAAGAAGAATAACTTTATAGTATACGATTTAGTATATACGGTGCATGACACATACAGCTTACATTTTACTAGTTAACTTTATGCTAGTATGCTTTTCCTGATTATATTATTTAATACCTACACGCATCTTTTCTAGAAAGGTTTACATGGGGCAGACATATGCCGCTGTGATACGTTGCAGCAAACTGTACACTGTGCAAACAACGATGCATCGAATTGTTTCATAGAAGGTGCAACTTCATTAGTACAGAGCACCCTCCCTACAACGACACTTTCAATAACGATTCCCTCCTTACAACAACGCATGTCACTGTTTCCAAAACAACAAGGCTCCAGAAACAACATTTTTCCATCGTATTTTTTATGCCTCCATCATACCCTATGTTGTTACCACTCTTTAGAATCGTCACTTTGTGACGATTCTAAAGAGTGGTCACAACATAGGGTTTGGTGGAGGCATAACGGTTTTAGTTCTCGAAAAAAACCTTATCTGGGGATCTGCAAACAAGCTAATTACGTTTGATTTCCCCTCCCTATAATAACTCCCTCTGAACAAAGCATACAATCTTCGTATCCCAAAGGCTGTCGTTGTAGAGAAGGAACACTGTACCGTGTTGACGAATATGATCATTTTTCTGACGCACCCATATTTTAGGATAAACGAACGATAATTTTTTGCATGTTGACATATTTATTAACCTGTAATATATAGTGAGTATCACAGGATTATACAGCGTTACCATATAACCCAATGGTCATACCAATCTACAAATTTCAATCGCCATCTTAAGTAGGCATTATCCAGGGACATATGCAATAAAGCATGCCCTTTATACTTATATTACTTTATTTACATACATTTACCATGGCTTTACCAACTGAGTTGCTATGTGATAAATGTTGTAACACTTGTGACCTTTTTTCCCAAGAGTAAGAGTTTAATTTGCAGGTCAAGGATGTCATTACGATCATGAATACATATGTCCGTACCACTTATTGTACGGTTTCCGCCATCAATGGAGATTGGAGAAATATATCGAGGGCTTGGTGCAAAACTATTCTAACTCCTTCACAAAGTGAAGGAGTTAGAATAGTTTTGCACCAAGCCCTCGATATGTTATATATTAATGTTTCTATTTGCAAAACCAGCCATCCATTTTAGAATTTCAGTAATTAGTGTTGACCTTCATAATGTAAATAACAGTATGTATATTACATCCGTTGGTATCTGTATGAGAACATACATTTGTCAATGAATATCAATATGCTTTCAGTCACATAAAATAAGTCATATGTAGTTAATATGTAATAGGTTCTAAAAGTAGGAGATCATTCGAAAGCAAAAGCAGCAATCCAAAAAGAGAAAATTGCAGACACGGTTTTATTTAGTCGGTTCATGAGCAGTTGTTAAACTTTGCGTAAGTTTCTTCCCAACGAAATATATTTTGCGATCATCGAAACTTATTCGCTAGTCATTCAAAACATAGTTGGACAAAATCTATCTTTCCAATTTTTCACATGGAAAGTGACGCTAAATTATAATGGGACTTTAATGATGTCTTGATGGATGACTTTAATAAAAACGAATGGTTCAATGGAAATATATGAGCAATCAACGACAACACACAGGAACACTACATCTATAGAATTGTCCGTTATAGAAAACGAAATGATTTATAAATACTGGAATTGAAATGGCAAAAATGGGACTCCATTTGAAATCAGTGAGGGTCCAGATAAGACGAAAATGCTCTGTTAAATACTAGTAACTTATAAGTAGGTGTTGTGCTGATTTAAGTATCATATAAACATAATATATATAGCACACAACACTTTGCAGACGTGATGCTTAACAGCGACAGAGTTAAGACTGTCCTCCATAAATACGCCTTTCCACGCCTTCGCAAACAGAGAAGACCCAGATCTGACGGCTCTTGTTCGAGGGTCTGCTCTATTTGCTTCTGATAATATATAAATGATTTTACAGTTTTTGTCATGGCCAAAAATACGGTTTAGTTCGGCAGTTAAGTGTTAACCCTTCGCTTGCAGAATTTTAAAATATGTTTCTCCTTCTTTACCCATGCCCTGCAATCACTGCTCTGGAGTGCATTTGTTGCACAGTCAACTTGTAAATAGTGCAGACCCCGATGAGACAGTTCCTGCAGGAGCTGTCTCATCTGGGTCTTCACTATTTACAAGTAGGTATATTGACACGAATAGCAAGCGAAGGGTTAAAGCGACAATTATTATCACCCTCAACATATATAACTTTTAATGAAATGCCATCTGTTGGTAACAACGATTTAAAGCCGTATTTAAGCCGTACAGCAAATACATTCAAATAGTATATGTTTCAATAGCGTAAGTTTTGTTAGTTTAAATCAACACATATTGTAACCGTATTGTAAATAAATTTATTCGAATAGCATGTGATCGTTCTTAACGTGTGTTAGATTCGTCTTGCTGACCTTCATTTGTTACGTGACAGCAACACAGTATTGGTGTGGGTGTTTGAATAAGTTAGAAACACTTGTGAATTGTACACACTAGATCTCTGAATAGGTGACCATTATTCGTTTGGAAATTGCAGATTATTCAGGAAGGAATTAATAAAAAAAGTGTCCGTTGCGTAACAATTGAAATCAATCGACATTATTCGTGACATGTTTGCAGGTCATGGAGAATTGAAATGACCTCGAATCTATTATCTAGTACTATGTGGAATAAATAATTGCATCAACAAATGACATTAGTGCTCTGAAATGATACGCATGCACCGCAATAGACATCATAACGTTTTAATATTAGACCGGGTCATATCATGCAAATCTAGAAACTCATTTTGTCGCACGACACGTTTTCCTTGCCGCGCGTAAGAGGGTGAGGATTTAGTTGATGTTGAGTACAATAAGCAGCATCTTAATAAATAATTGCATTTGGTTTGTAGCTTGCAATAAGAGGACTAGAAAACGATCAGTTATATATGTATAACTCGTGAGTTATGTATTAATCACGTGAGTGTCAAATATAACTCCCAACTGTTGTTAAATAGTATTGTAGACTTTATGCATTTCCTTAGACTAATACATGTACACATGTACTTGAATTTATGTAATAACAATTTCATTATTATATAATTTCCGACAATACGTATACATTTCTTGCTCAACATTGTAACATATAAACGCATCTTAGGTACTACAGTTGAACCCCGCTAATGCGACCACCTAAGAAAGGTATACTTCTGGGTGCTAGATGCTGGTGGTTGCTTAATGCAGGACAAAAGTAATGCAGAAAGGAGCTTTCTGCATTACATTTGTCCTGCATTAAGCAACCACCTGCTTATAAAGGCACCCCTGTTTAATCATTAAGTGGTCGCATTAGAGGGGTTCTACTGTACATGTAGTTTGCTACCTGAATGCACACATATACCACCTCGATAGGTATATTTGAAATCCATCTCATGTTTTGAGTACACCTGGGATATAGACTCTGCAACAACCATTATCAGACCTATGTGTTGTTGTCTAGCAACATCATTCTTTGGTTAGAACACTTAAAACATGTTTTATTGGATTAGGCTAATACTATATGCATTGACTGGATTTTACCAATACTGTGTTTATCAATTGGAATTGGTCGATACAGTATTTATTAGCTGGATTTGGCTGATATTATATTTATCATTTGGATTTAATCGATACAATATTTATCAACTACCATCCGCCCATAGCGGGCTAAACACTTACTATGCCTCTTACTGCAATAAAAGTGAAGTTTAGTTTCACTGTTTGTGTTTGTTTGGCAATTGGCAATATACGGGACTGTAGTCAATACCAAATTAGGGTTGATGTACTAACTTCCCTATCTTCTTGAATTAGAAACGTATCGATGCCACAGTCAATCTTAAGCAGTGTTTGTTGCTATACAATTACTTCAGAACTTTTAAAAACTAAAACCCTTTAACCAACGACACGTACATTGTACAGACATCACATATGCAACTAAGTCATCATTGTCTTAATGTTTGCGATGGAATTATCGATATGATTTCATAAGTGTATAATTGTATCTGTTTGACTCCGGTAAATGTGTAAAAGAAATAGATACACAATATATAAAAGATACCAATGTATGGACACATATTTCTTCCTCTAAACGTAGTCTGACTCGCATTTGCAAAAGGCTTGGATCGAGATGAGACGCCGACACATTCGCTGTCTCATCAGGAGCAGAGCTTATAACTCTCGATGAATGGGCTTTCGAATAGGATACAGTCAAGATTACTATAGCATGCATGAAATTTTATAAACATGTTTCGTGTACGTAAATGAATACAATGAATTTAAGGATGACGCTAGTCAACAACCACTATATGTTTACCTTTCTCCTACATAAAACAGATTAATCGTGACTTAATTAGTGAAATAAGTTTAAATGATCTAGACATTCACTCGTTAATTCCGATAATTAGATAAATTAAAATCGACTGGTGTATTGGTGTCTGCGGTAGCTGTCGTACTCTCCGAAGTCGGCAGTATATATCCATCACATAAATAGCATTTAGCGTTCTCGAAATTAAATTGTCTTTATTTCCACGGTGCTATTGACAGGTCATTACTCTGAGTCAGTGCCAATGCTACGATTAGTTTTGGTTGCTACCTATGTATTTCAAATCTATTTGTGTATATCTAGTTTTCCCAAACTATTAATGCATTTATTGCATTCCCGTTCATTACACTTGTTTGAGTATGAAAAAAGGCATTGTCAAGTTTTAATTATACTTAAAAAGAGGAAACAAGTCTCGAAAGGCATGCATCACGGACTTGTAACATGGGCGAGTTGTTTGTCAAACACTAAACTGTTTTAGAATAATAAAATGAACTAAATCTCTAATAATAGTGCCAATAAGATCAGGGCATATTTGTAACGTAGCGTAGTGAAATATTCACATTTATTATATTAATCATTACCTAGTACATTTGTATTTAGTACAAAATAGTTACACTGGTTCCTGGAATTAAATAGGGAACAATCATGATAGCCTCGTAAAAGGTTCCATACTGCTTCGTCCAACTAAATTCATCCTTTAAATTTTCTTTTCGTGAATAATCACCAATCTTTTTTCAGTTGGCAGTGGAACAACTGTTTACCAGATATATTAGTGTAAATGTTTGCCAAATAACATTTGTAATTTGTAATTTGTATACTTGTGCGTTTGTGTTTAAGATTAGATTAAACTGACGGCCTTAGATAACGGTACGGCGCGTCCAGTAATCAAATGAATCTAACGCGAATACTAAAGTGAATGTTGTATTGTGCACTTTAAGTGCATTATCAATATCCAAAACAACTTTGTTTCAATTTGACTGTCGATTGGAAAACTCTATTCTGGATAACATCATTTTTGGTATGTTTTAGTTTGCACCATCGAGTGACTTACCATTAAAACATGTGCTCTATAGTTTAGCATGACATCACACTGAATTTAAAACATCGACAACGGGATCGATTGCCGACTTTCTCTGGAGTCTGTCAAACTTTGATGTATCTGGATTAAATAACATAATTTCCGCGACAATATAGTAAACTCACTTTAGTCGATAGCCAATAGTCGCCAACAGTAGTCGCAACTGTTGCAATTTTTATGAATAAAACCTATGTCCAAAACGTCATTGGTTGTTGATCTTAACCCATTTCCTGATATTGACAACTTTTGACGACTCTGTAAAAGTCACTTTGAGAAACCATTGCAATAAATAGAGCATTTGCTCATATAGGAGCAAATGCTCTATTTATCACAATGGTTTCAAACTACAAAATTCTAAAATGTTCCCTTTCTCTAGTTAATGCTCCGTTTTGGGTTAATTGTTTATTGGAATGTCATAGAGAGAAACCTAAACTGATACCTTGAACGAATCGTCAAAGAAGATGCAATGCAAATGTGCAATGCAACAGTGATTTGCAATGTAAATAGATTGAAGGACACTATTTTTTGTTCGTTTGTTTGTACCCCTGAGGTATTTCCGGGTATGAAACAAATTGCATTATTTCGTGTACAGAAGAACACACGGGTAGAATCACCGATCTATCGCAGCCATACGTAACCTCGTCGCATAAGAATAATGTTATTTCAATGAATTAATCATACAATTGTGGGACTGGGACTGCACTATTTGTCGTGGTTCATTCATGCGACATCGGCGGTGAAAGGGTTAAAGCTGTTTCTCAATATGAGTCATATTGAAGAGATGTACAAGTTTAAGTTTACCCTCCTCATGCTGAATATTCAGATGTGAATCATTTCAATATGATTGTGAATTAGGTGAATCATTCTAAAGTTGGACCACTTGTACCCACTGAAATATAATGACAAATAGTACAGGCACATATGAGGTGGCCCCTTATCTAAGGGCTGTCTCATATGGGTTTACACTATTTGCCAAATACTCTTATTGTCACTAAATTAATGATGGCTGAAGAAAGGTTCTACTATACCAAATATGCATTCAATTGATTGACATGAAAACAGAAAAGGATGAATCGACAAAAACTACATTACATTGAAGCTTGATTTAATGTTATAGTTATTGGACTGTATATTTACCTAACCTCACACAATTGTATATTCTTTTATTAGGTATTGTACATTTTCTGGTATAATATAATATTTCTGGTGTAATGTCATGAATTATTTATTGAAATATGTAAGAATATCTAGGTTAATCGCTTGCTATAATTGGATATACGTGGCAAGTGAGTGTTAGAAATATTGGGAAATTGAGCCCGTTTTGTTGTTTACAGGATCACGACGAAGACTATTTGATAACCTCTCGACATACTGGATCCGATTGACATTGCATCTGTCTTGACTAAACTGAATCTCATTATGATATGAAAGCGTTATTGTCAATTGCATAGTAGACCTATTTTGTGGTCAATACTACAGTAGCACCTGTCTTAAGCGGCTATTCATTTATTTAGGTAGGATTTTTAAACAAACAGCTGGTTGTTTAATGCAGAGCAAATTCAATGCAGAATGCTCCTATAGGAGCTTTCTGCATTACGTTTGCTCTGCTTTAAGACGTATTTTTGAAGACCGATTAAGACAGGCTCTGCTGTAATCCAGTTTCGTTTGCTATTGTTTGTGTTTAAAGGAAAATGACCGTAACGGGACTTGAATACTGTACGTAACAACCGTGAAACGTCCGTATTATCAAATATCATATTAGGTTATGATGTTAAATAGGAATATAATTGAAGAAAATAGTATAGACTGACGTATCAATATAAAACGTCAATCGTATAGCACTGTTGAATTATGGTTGTCATATAGATCTATGTCATGTAACTCATGTGACTAAATTTTGGAATGACGTTTTTCCTACTTACCAAATACATTCCAATGTTTATCGGGTTAGTAGCACAAAGCCGGAATTACTATGATTGGCATAATGTGCTTATAATTATAGCTTTCAATCTTGCGTTCCAATGTTGTGATTATAGAATGCATGTGTAGTGTTCGGCCATTGCAATTGTGACATCATCGTCATTGACATGATATGATTGTTCTGAATGAAATTGATTTCAACCAGTTAAATAATAAACCATACATTAGCAGATGCGATGCTTTCCGCTTTGTAGCATATGCAGGTTTGAATAGTAACATATCAAGTCAATACAACGCCAGATGATTGTTTTGAGAAAAATCACAACATTACATTAATAATGTGTAGTGTGTGTAATATGTCAAACTGTGGAACTGTTGAATACACAATGACTTATCTAAGTACATGTGGCATCGTCTCAGTCTGCATGTCTCCCTCGTTCAATGGTTTCTTTTTCCCAATCCTAACAACTGAAATATGGGAACGTTATAACATATAAAACTGAATACGATTTGTTACATCACGGTGGATCTATCTCAGCTCCAAAGGCTACACATTATATGTTTACAGAGCAGTTTCTTTGTTGTTTCAAAGCTAGGCTAAATATCAGTGAAAATTGCTAGACGTTTCAAAGTGGGCGTCTGTTTTGCAATAGAAACTGAAATATAGGCTACCATACATGATACATGAATGCTAGCATCCATATACCATCATTTTACTTGAACAAAGACAGAACGCGTATGAACTATAACTGCCAACAGCACAATAAAACATATCAAATAATATTTCTGTCAACGTTTGAAATCATAGTACTTATGAAGGTTACATGGCAAAGCAATACTCAGATTAGTGTCTTAGTCCATTAATAATACCAACTAGGGCATTGGGTAACTGCAAGACAGTGTACGATATGTTGCACTAATATATGTATACTGAACCAATCAGGTTTAGTCATATTTTTAAAATTCACAACATTCGTATCTTTATCTAAAGCAAATTCTACGATCAGAACCTTTTTGATGAGAGATAGGTACCCCGTGACGACCTTTCATTTTGCGAGCGACCGAAGAGCAAACTGCACGTACACCACGGGTTCGGCAGGTTGACTGGCGCGGGGATGGTCTGTTCACCTGTAGTTACACTGCAATTTGGTCACTGTGATGAAAAACCGAAAACAGGAATTATTCTGTATTATATAGAACATGAGGCGCCGTTTTATAATGACGTCGGACGACGCTTACCGCCAGATCCAGTGTTAGAACTTTACGGACCGGACTATTCACCATCTGAAAGCAGGTTTATTTTTCAAACATGCAGCGTCTCGGATTTTCCGCGATCGGACAGTCCACGTAAAATCACTAAACGTCAGGAGCGTTATTCAGTGACATCCTCAAGACGTAATAGGCTTTGTCTCGAGAATCGGTTACATCAACCAACTGGTACACATAATAGTGACCTAATCGTTCAGAACCGTCTGTGCCCGTCTGATCTGGGTCTACTCTGTTTGCAGATGCGTCAAAATGCGCTTACATAAGGGAAAGGATTAATGGGGATGAGGAGATAAGTGTCTGAATGTTTATCGTTATCCCTGCTATGAACATTTGGATTGTACGGATACATCGTCATCAGATTAACTTCATGTTTGGTCTGTTTTCATTAAAATGAACACTCTTTCATACAAATACAGTCTCAAAGATCGTTCGTTCTGTAATTATAGCATATTGTTTCCGCAATGACTAACGTACAATTGTTTATTATATTTATTTTAAATTAATGCAGTCATGCTTGTTAAGAGAATACATATATTTTCTGAATGTTGTAATTGTAAAAACAACTGTTTACAAAATACACTAGCGTTATGTAAGTAGCTTCTCATTACACAGGGAATTAGCTTTCCGAACTAAACAGTGTTGGCCATTAAACGTAGAGCATTAATCGCGTTTATTACTTAGGAATATTCGTTCTTTGCAAACATGGTTTAAGGCTAAACAACGAAACTAACAACACTGTTGTTTAATGTAGTTTGTAAGTATTTGGAACATAGAGTGGCTTTTGAAATTGAATAACTGCTAATAAGTCCACATGTATCGGAATCACGTTAGATGCGATATGCGTATGAGGCACCGAGTCACACTATCGTTTAATGACGTTCGCTCGCGCGCACACACACACACACACACACACACACACACACACACACACACACACACACATACTCTCAAAAGGGAGAAAAGAGTACACTTTACATGCATGCACCTATAAACATTCGCAGCATGACCCTTCAACTAACCAAACACGTTACACTGAGGCCGGACACTTATGTATCCGATGGTGTGCTTGAATTCAGAGCTATTGTGGAGAAACCGTATGGGGGACGACAGATGCAACAGCATACACGTTTCCCAAGTCCTCCGTCCGCTTCCAAAATGTCGAGTTCATCATATGCCATTCCTGTTATCACACAAGCAAAGAGAGAAGCGTGTTGCTTAGCAGCTCAACAGATACAGATGCCTACTCAAATACTAAAATCGTCCACGAAGCCCTCGTCTTCGAAACGATTCCTAACCCTTCGCTTGCTATTCACGTCAATATACCTACCTGTAAATAGTAGGAGCTGTCTCATCAGGGTCTGCACTATTTACAAGTTGATTGTGCAACCAGTGCAGTCCACAGCAGTGATTACACAGCGAACTACTTGTACACAATGAAGATATTTGTAATTATACAACGGGGCACGGGTAAAGAAGGAGAAATGTAGTTTAAAATTCAGCAAGCGAAGGGTTAAGAGTAGTCACATCGTAGGAGTTGGTGAAGAGTTAAAGGAGCCATCAAAACTGTTTTAAACAAGCACATTCATAGAATCGATATCCCCTGTCAAAGGTATTACCTAATAAAACGGCAAACAATTAGTGGGTGTGTGGGTGTGTTGGGGGTGTTCTTTAGATAATCAATTTAAAACATGAAGGCTATGATAGCCCTGGATCGCTCAACCAGTTTCTACTTGCTTTCGATACATACCAATACCTTAAATAGATAGTTTGACCAACTTAATGAATATTGGGCCAAATTACTGCTTACTACGACAATCTTTAATAATAGTGTAAAATGTTTGATACTGAACGAGCCACAGCAAAAGGAAATGTGCCTTATTGTATTACAAAAAGTATAGACATAGACTGACTGTCGCGTCTCCGCTGTGACATCTGATCCAGTCTTACTACTTTTTGCATTAGTTGTAGTTTGTATATACTATACAGTTTATTCCTAATATAGTGATTAGTGAATCATTACATATCAGATTGGATGTTGCACTGGTGAAGTGGTTGCTGATCTGTTTCTGAACTGTCTGAATCATAAGGCCTATTTTATCTTGACACTGCTTGAATATGAAAGCTGTATAAAGCATGTTCAAGTACTTAATGCAAAACAGTATTGAATGCAATACAGTATCCCTCTGCTTTCAGCAGGGGATAAGGGCAATAAATATATTATTTTTGCGTATCAACGGGGAATAACTCCTAAAAGCCAAACGGCATCTGAAACAGTAATACATAGGAACGATGCCATGGCGATAAAAAATACCCATGTTGAGTTTCATTGAATTTTGTCAATCCGTTACAGAAATATAGCATTGGACAGGAAACAATATATGATTTTTGAGTATCGAAGGGCAATACCTCTCTAAATGTTACTTGTGACCTGGATAGGTAATACATTGGAATGATGCCCCAGTGATAACAAATATTCACGTTGAGTTTTATCGAATTCTGCCAATCCGTTACAGAGATATGGCATCGGGCGGACAAAAATATGTCATTTTTGCCTATACAAGGGCAATTAACTCCTAAATGCCGCAAGTGATCTGGAAAAGTATTACATAGGAACGATGCCCCAGTTATAACAAATATTCATGTCAAGTTTCATTGAATTATATCAATCTGTTACAGAGATATGGCATCGGACAGGGAAAAGCGGCAATAACTCCTAAATGCCACTAGCGATCTGGAAAAGTAATACGTGTGAACGATGCCCCATTGATAACAAATATTCATGTTGAGTATCATTGAATTCTGTCAATCCGTTACGGAGATATGGAATCGGACGGAAACTGGACGGACGGAAGGACGGACGGGTGGACGGACGGACGGTCCGACGGACAAACCCAAAACAATATCCCTCTGCCTTTGGCAGAGGATAATAACGCAATGTATCTGCACCTCTTTGTATTATATTGCTCGTGATGTTCTTTGCACGGGGCGAAGTTAGCTTGCTAATTGCAATACTGCAGACAAACGAATCTAAACTGTCTCAGTTATACTGGTGATCGTAATCTACAATTCACCTGCTGTACTCTAATAAACATCTCACTGATTAGTTTTGATTGTCCTACGTCCCATTGTCCCATTACTTCCAGAAGTTCAATGAAGTGAATGCTTAACTGAATTGCTATTCTTAATCGGACTGAAGCAATATAAACCAATACTTGTATCATTATTTGCTTGTAGATGATTACACAGCGTAGAGTACAGATCATTAAGAATCGTTATTTAGCGCACGTTATTTAGAACATGTCTTACTGGTGCCAACTATTTTTCATTAATAGTTCAGACAGACGAATGCCTTATGATTGGAAACCAATCCTTTAATCACAAGATGTTTTGGGTGTAAGTTCTGCCTTTATAAGAGTGATATTAGATAGTACTACTTTCAGATTGATCGATTTCAATAATTCGTATTTGCCGTTAAATGAATAGGCCATTAAAATGTGTTATAGAGTAGAACCCCTCTGAACCGGAATTCTAGTCGAGAGGGTTTTAGATAGTTCAAGCATGTGGCTGCTTTAATGCATGGTGAATGTCATGTGAAAAGAGGAGTTTTGTACTTTCGCTCTGCCTTAAGCTGCCACCTGTCATCAAGACAGATAATTATACTAAATTTAACGTCCGGTTAGAGAGGACTTTCTTGTACTTTTTTTCTAAATATATATACCGCACATATAATGTGCACGTATCATTAAATGAAGTGATATAAACGAATGACGAGGCATCGTTATGAGCGTAAATGAAACCACACGTTCAATGTTAACATATCGAGCAAGCCATATATGCATTAAATACTCATGTTGTAACGCTTTCATCGCTAGCATTGTCATCTGTTGGATACATTATACATACATTGGCACGTTTTAGAGTAAGCGCCGATCAAATTGCTTACAAACAACATAAGCAAAATGGAAAACGTCTTGGACCCTGGTGAGACACCGAATTACCCGAGGTCTCATCTGGATCCAATCTATTTGCATATGATATCACAGACCCATCGCGATAAATATCAGATACAGTTGAACTTCGATATATCGAACTCGGATAACTCGAACTCGAATATTTACAATACAGAAATGTTCTAAAATGTATCACTATGTATATCTAGAAACATATGTGACAACTTAATACAGGTCTAAAGTAATGCTGAAAGCTCCTGCATGAGCTTTCAGCATTGGGTAAGACCTGCATTAAGTTGTGAAATTGAGATATTTGTCAGAGTATAAATCGGATGACTCGAACCTATGTTCGAACTAATTTGTTCGGTCCCTTGAAATTCGAGATATCGAAGTTCAACTGTAATTATGCTAAATGGAAGAACTATCTAAGGAGCATTAAAATAGTTTTTAATTATTTTAAGGTATCTAGTTATTTTAGCAATGCAAGCACGTATGAAACTAACTTTGAAGTATGAAAACACACACTAAGTAATTACCCACACTGGAGCGATGTGCAGCTTATGGTCTGAATCTTCCAGACTTGTGAACGATATGCAGATATTTAAAAATGGTAATAACGGATATCCTCGTATTCATAAAATCCATTGACTGCGTTAGGAGAGCAATCATGGCGAACTGAAAGACAAACAGACATACAGGCAGATGGGGACTCGATGTAATTTAGAAAGCAATCTTATATTATTATAGCCATATGTTTATTGGTGATCAAGCAAGCAAACATTAAAAATGTCCAAGCAAACATTAAAAATGTCATCGATTTATATTCAATGACTCACTTTTCTGAAATACACACACACACACACACACTAGCGCGTACACGCACGCACACAAAGTCACACAACCACACACATGCACAAACACACACACACGCACGCATGCACGCACGCACTAATATTCGCGCACAGTTGTGTTGCCAAATTGGACTATTGGCCATGTTTTTCCTTTTTTACATTCATTCTACTTTATTCCTTTTGACCAACACTTGATGAATCGAATCTATAAATTGGCGGTTTAAAAATATGGTGTCCAATCAACTTCACGGCGGAGGTTGCATGAAATACAACCATAATAGATAAATATTGACCTACATACTCATTCATACACTATAATTATACTCTATGCATACCCCTTCATTGCATTACAATATTCTACTTGTTCGACGTACAACCCCTCTATAACGGCCACTTAATTGTGTTAATTAGTTGTTATTTAGGGCAGGTGGCGGTTTAAAGCAAGGTGAAAGTAAAACAGAACGCTCATATAGGACACAAAATACTTTATATAATGTAGTGGGCGTTATAGAGAGGTTGTACTGTATTGTGAAATGCTATTCAATTATGTTAGATTAGATGCTGAGTAAGTGGGCCTCTCAATAAAATTTTAACTATGTAACAATTACGATGCAAAATTAATTCCATCTGCTGAGATCGTTTTCTGCTTCAGGTGTAAACTAGGAGTTTTCTTAAATGTCTTAAAGAGAATATGACCAGTATCAATCAGTTTGAATCCCGAGGAAACCTTGAGTTACTCCGCTTCTCATATGGACACACACTGTTTTCAAAATCTTTCACGGATTCGCCCATGGCGTTGAAACAGTGAACACTCGTATCTCAGTTGTGAGGAGAGATGAGATATCAATAAGAAACTTGAATTTTGCGATTTATAGCAGATAACAGTTAATTTGTCCCCAATTTGTTCCGTGCACAGAAGAACCTATGGAGTCCTCCTCCACCTGTAATTAGCTGGACGTCGTGATATGACTGAACTACTGTTAAAATGACGTAAACTCCGATAAAAACCAAAACCAAACCTATTAGTTTTGATTCCACCATCCCATATTGTATACATATTTATTCTTCACTAATCAAAGTATATTGTTTAAATAGTTAATGCATGGAAGAACATCTAATTCTGCATGTGACCTGGTTTGCCGGACATTTATGCTGATATAATGCATATCATCAAATATTTGGAAATTATTCTCATTGGTATTTAACATACACCTTTTATATCTTATGATGGTAAGACTTTAGAATTATGTGCAGTTATCGCCGACAATTTGCATTTAATATTTACATTTTGCTGAGCAAAACGTCCTTTGCCAAGAATTGCTCTAGCCGCAGTTTCATAACACAAGGTATATTTAATGTTACTCGGCATCTAATATGGGTCCATATATAGTTGAACTCCGATATTTCGAACTTGGGTACCTCAAACTTCGAGATAACTTGATGTAAAGGTTTGGTCCTTCCAACATTTCCAATACAATCCATCTTAGTGTATCACTACGTATATCTAGAAACACATGTGGCAGCTTATTGCGAGTCGAAAGTAATACTGAAAGCTCCTGCGAGCCATCAACATCACTTAGACCTGCATTAAGCTGTGACGTTTAACAGTAGTTTGCAAAAGTAATCACGAATCCACATGTAGCAGGCTAAAACTGAAATCAACATGTGATTGAATACCATAGTATTTAGCTTGTAACAAAACTGGTATCTAATTCAGATTCAAACTTTATCCGCATTCTGTTCAAAAGTTGGACGATGCCTATGATTAATCATCTGGATCCAAACTGTATATAAGGTTCACTACTAACTTGACTATAACATCTAAAACCTACACATGTATACACTGTATCTATACAACTGATTTTGTTCATAATGGAGTTTTGAATCCCGTGCTGAGGGAATTTTCGTAACTATCGTGTTAACTTCTTCAAGCACACTATCTTCGTCATTTATGTAACCCTTTCCCATATATAAACGTGTTTTCACGCATCTGCAACCAGAGTAGACCCAGATCAGACGGCTCCTGTGGGAGGTCTATATTGTTTGCTTTTGACATAGTATAGATCTGTTCTATAGGTTTTTTTTCGACGCGAACAATGTCATTGAACGGTTTACATTATAAAAACATTAGCTTATAAATACTAATGATGTCATTATTTCTTACATGAATATTAAACAGGGAAAGGGTTAAAATTTGTTCAAACAACTGGAACAAAATATCGATATGACACCAACTAACAGTGCTTCTCATCTTGATCCAATCTGTATGCTAACATTATTATCAATTCACACAAATAGTGCGGAAAATGCGTTCCTTTGAGGCATTTTCATTCCTTCATAATTACAGATTCATCCCTTCAGCTTCTTCCTATTTCATTATGGAGGCTATTGTTATTCCGATAACAAAAACACACATTGTCTGACTAGCACTAAACGGCCTTGCGGCAGCTTGATTTTTATCCCAATGAAATGTTTTGTAGCCTCTGTAACTTGATAATATTTCTATCACCATCATCATCATCATCATCACCATCATCATCATCATCATCATCAATCATCATCATCATCATTCTCTTCATCACCATCATCGTCGTCATTACCATCGCCAACATCGTCTTAATGATGTCGTCAGTCATCGGTGTGATACAACACATTTCGCGTGAGAGAGTGGTACAACCCAACTCGCTCACCCACTTACTCTGTTAGACTTTAGCCCTTTCAGTGCCAGTATTGTCGTCTGCGTGACACATTTTCGTCTGTTTCATGTTTTAAAGTGAGTGCTTACTCGATTTCGTTATAAATATCGGCGTCTCATCTGGACCAAAATTGTCAGCATATAATACCACAGACCCGTCTTCATGGCAACGAAGGAGATGGCGACTAACATTTGTTATATATACTAAGTACTTTTTCGTAAAGTACTGCTGCATTCACCCTATAGTCTGCTTTTTTATATGGTAAATTTTTTTTTTATGTTTTTATGTGCGCATTTCGTCTGGTTTTGTCTGGTAGCTGTGATGTTTCCTGTTTTGTGGTGTTTGGGTGCCGTGTATTTTTATGGTTGATTCATCACAATTCGCAGCATTAAAACAAGTTAATGAGTTGCAATATACTAGTGTTATTTTTTTATATCTTAATCGGTCAGTCCGACGAAATCTTGCGACAACGCTATATGAAATATATATTCTACGATACCCATGTAAAAGAATACAAGTTTTGAAAGTCATCATATACATGTACCAATATATAGCTCATGTCGATGATCACATTAATATAAATTTATTCAGCAGTTTGAATTATTCGTCAATTCCAAGGAGGATACAAAAGCATGGGGATATATTTTGCATATTTGGTCGCTACTAAACGCAATATTGCTTATACAAATGCATTGTAATGTTAGCGATAAGTGAAATGAAATTACAAAATTGAATGTGAGTCCGATCCAGTCAATTGATTACATTTAACCAGTTACTTCAATGATTATCAATGTCAGAAATAATAACGTCATTAATATAAATTAATTACAATAATTTGCTATAACAGCCCATTGGCACAGGAAATTTCGGCCACGGCAGAAAGAGTAGAATCACATATTCATTACAGATTTATATTATACTACGGAAAATAGAGCAACTCCTGTAGAAGCCGTCTGATCTGGGTCTACACTGTTTGCAAATGCGTATTTATTGAGTAAAGGGTTACGCCTGCCACAATGATAAATGTTACCATTGTAAGCAGTATGGAACCAAATGAAACACGGGACAACTCGGTGTCTCATTAGGATCCAAACCATTTGACAAATACCATTGTTATACGGAATTGATTACATTTTGTACACTGAAAATGAAGCGGAGTAAAATGAAAAGGACGAACAATTGTACATGCAAAAAATAGTTACTATTATATATGTTAGTCATTAAAGTAAAGCTGATTACGTGGCTGAATTGGTAGCGTTTTACGGCACTGCAACACTACAACATTCGTACAACGATAAGGTTAGTTCAATGATTGATGAGGATGTTGGTGATGTCACTAAGACGATATTGGTTGGTAAATCATACACGTTACTAAAGTACGAATGAGTTTCATCAGATCTTGACAAAAGAAGAAATGATTTGCTTTAGTAAATAGATGCGTGATAGTGCTACTCAGTTACTATGCGTTAGTTATAACTGTATAAGCATATCTATATTATTCTATAAACAATCATAGTGGATCCAGTTAAATTCTGTTTGATCTGGAACTACTCTGACTGCAGAGCGTAAATGTAGGGATATCAAGTACACGGCTAAGATTATTTAGTATTGGTTTGCATCTGAACTTTTATATATGCTTAAACCCTTACAATGCTGGTTTTCAAATATTCAAACAGGTCATGCTAACGGTGAATATTTAGGGATTTTACTAAAGAAAATTATAACATGACAAACATTTCCTTCTCATCTAGGTCTATACAAAGAACATTAGTGACGACTCGCTTCCGCATTGCAAAGGTTAAGCGACCATTAAAAAGGTACATGTCTGGTCGAAAGTAATGCACAAAGCTCCTGTAGAAGTTTCTTACATTGCCTTTGCCTCGCATTAAGCAGCCACCTGCTTCTAAAAATTCCTAAAGACAGAGTTTACTATACATTAATGCTGGTGTGTTTGCTGTTCCAGCACAGAAGGACCTGTAACTATGGTATACTTAGTATTTGATTTGAAATAAAATGGTATGTATGACATCCGTGCATGCCGCTACTTTTGTCGTGTGTTGCTGTTTATGTTTTCTTAATGGATGAAGATAAATCCGATAGAAAGATTGAAATGTGATTCCAACAAATGTCAATCAATTCTGTGAAGGGAGCAAAAGCTACAGACAGATTAATACATTCAGCGTTTTATGTCAATATCTAGTAAAGATTGATAGGTGAGTGTTTAATCGCAACAAATGTACTTATAAATACCTAACATTTCATTTGAAATTCGATATGTCTAAGGTACTGCGATTTCAGATTTGAAGTAAGTTCAAACAAGAGCAATAAACATTAAATGCTACTAAAGTTTTAACGTAAATCAATATATCCGTAAATCAATATATCCGTCCGTTAAGGTTTTCACCCCAAAACCAATGCGCAAGTCTTGTTCGTATGATATTTAATAGAAATAAATGCCTTTTAAGCCTTTACCTGTTTAATATTAAAGTTAGAAATAATGATATCATATGTATACATGATTTTTTGGTATTTGTATAAACAGTAGATGCAGATATATTATAATTCCATAAGCAAACAGAGCAGACCCTGGTCAGATGGCTCATACAGGAGCCGTCAGATCCGGGTCTATTCTGTTTGCAAAGGCGCGAAAAAGCATTAATATGAGAGAAGTTTCATAAATATCCGCCTAAATGTTTTGGAGAAACCGTGCAGACAAATTAAAATCGGAGAAACGGACAGACGGACGGACAGGCGGACGTTCCCACGGATTGAGTGTTGTGACCATTCTTTTGTTAAAAATAGTCACATAAAATGAAAATTTAGTCACATAAAAAGAAAAACCCAACATATCTTTTGTTCTCAGTATCACATAACCACCAATCCTTGTGAGCAGGCGGACAAACAGACGGACAGACAGACGGACGCCGCGTACACAAACAACATTTCTCCCCAGTATACTGGAGGAGACATAATTAGTATGTTACATGCAAAATATTTCAAATAAAATATCCTGGTCATTTCAAATTATCCCGGATATTTCAAACAATACCCCGAGTTATAACATCTCAGCAACATTACT